>JAWZYT010002848.1:37500-40000 GCA_034508575.1 Petrolisthes manimaculis | reverse complement strand
GCAAAGGAAAAATGGAACAAGAATAACAAAAAACAACAGAAAGAAAAGGAGGAGGAAAAAAAAGAAAAGGAGGAGGAGGAAAAAAGAAGAGGAGGAGGAAAAAAAAGAAAAGGAGGAGGAAAAAAAGAAGAGAATGAGGAGGAGGAGAAATTAGAATAAAGAATAGAAACAGAAGGAAACAGCAGGATAAATAATAGGAGAAAAAAGCACACAGAAAGATAAGGAAGAGGAAGAGTAAAGATTAATTAGCAGGAGAAGGAAAAGGAAGATAAGCAAAGAAATAACAAAAGAAGCAGAAGAAATAAAAGTAAAGATAACAAGAGAAAAAGAAACAGAAGAAATAAAATAAAAGCAAAGATAACAAGAGAAGAAACAGAAGAAAGAGAAACAGAAACAACACAAACACTAAGAAAAACAGAAGGAAGATAAACAGAGAAAACATACATACATACATACATACATGACGTCCCACATTCTGTATATATACTAATTGCATTATTATTAACTTCATGCATGCAACATAAGAAGAAGGAAGTTCCATCCTCCCCTTGCTATACTAAGGTGAAGGGTCAGGTCAGGTCAGGTCAGGTCAGGTCAAGTTACGTATGTGTTGCAGGGTCAGGTCAGGTTACGTATGTGTTGGAGGGTCAGGTCAGGTTACGTATGTGTTGGAGGGTCAGGTCAGGTCAGGTCAAGTTACGTATGTGTTGGAGGGTCAGGTCAGGTCAGGTTAGGTTACGTATGTGTTGGAGGGTCAGGTCAGGTTACTTATGTGTTGGAGGGTCAGGTCAAGTTACGTATGTGTTGGAGGGTCAGTCAGGTCAGGTTACGTATGTGGTTGGAGGGTCAGGTCAAGTTACGTATGTGGTTGGAGAGGGTTGGGTTGAGGGGGTCGAGTTATCTATGTGGTTGGAGAGGGGGTCAAGTTTCATATGTGGTGGTGGAGAGGGTACAGTATGTGGTTGGAAAGGATTTGGGTTACTTATACTTATGTGGTTGGAGGATTGGGTTACTTATACTTATGTGGTTGGAGGATTGGGTTACTTATAAATATATGCCCTTTCCTCCCCCTTTCTGTGTCCCTTGTCCCCCTCTCCTACTCCCCCCCCCCTTCCTCCCCTACTCCCCCACCTTCTTCTTGTCCCCTTGTCCCCCCTTGTCCCCCCCTTCCCCCCGACCCCCTCACCTCGTCACGGGTTATAAGAGCGTGTGGATGCGGGAAATGAGACCAGCGTTGTTGACGAGGTGGCAGAAATGAGTCCTGATATTATTACACACACACACACACACACACACACACACACACACACACACACACACACACACACACGTCTGGGAAACTCGTCTCTCCCCTTCCTTCCTTACTTTCTTCATCATCTCTCTCCAGTCTCTCCCCCCTCACTCACTCCTCTCCTTCTCTCTTTCCTTCCATTCCCTCCTCTCCTCTTCCACTCCCTCTCTCCCTCATATCTCCCCTTCCTTAATCATCTCTCCTCCCTCTCTCCCTCCTCTTCCTTTCCTCTCTCCCTTTCTCTCCCCTCCCTCCTCTCCCAGTCAGGATATTGTACCATCTTCTTCTTCATCATCATCATCTTCACCTCCTCCTCCTCCTCTTCCTCCTTCACGCTCTTTCTTCTCTCATGACACTTTCTTTATCTTCCTCCTCTCCTCCTCCTTTTCCTCTTTCTCTTCTTCCTCCTCCTCTTCCTTCATAAAAACTTAAATAATAATAATAATAATAATAATAATAATAATAATAATAATAATAATAATAATAATAACAATAACAAAAATGATATAAATAATAACAATAATAACAATACTACTACTACTACTACTATTAATAATAATAATAATAATAATAATAATAAAAATAATAATAATAATAATAATAATAATAATAATAATAAGTATAACAGGAAATAGGACTAAATTAGCAAATATAATGGTAGCCTGTTGCTTGGATTATTTTGGAGGAATCAAGGTGCTCCAATGTGTGTGTGTATGTGTGTGTGTATATGTGTGTGTGTACGTGTATTGTGTTGCTGCGTCAGAAATCACGTCGTGTACAATTTAATACAATCTCATTTTTTACTTCTCCATTATTGGTTAAAAAAAATAAAGACAGACACCAATAGCATTCAGAAGGAGACACACACACACACACACACACACACACACACACACACACACACACACACACACACACACATACACACACACACACACACACACACACCTAACTGTATTGAGGGAAACAGAACCAATGAATAAATAAAAATAAATGAATGTTATCTTGTTTCTTGAAGGGGGTTTGTAGGAATTAGAACCCTTATATATAATTAAACACGTATGCAAATTGGAGTGTCACCTTATCACCCTAATTTAAGTACCCTGTAATCGTGTGTGAAAATTGGAGGCTTCTGATTCCTCCTGACCACGCCATGAAACAATCTCTTACCTAATAATAAAATAAATAAATAGATAAATTAAATATATA
>JAWZYT010002848.1:27500-30000 GCA_034508575.1 Petrolisthes manimaculis | reverse complement strand
ACGTGCGACCAACCAGCGTCGGCCCGCCCGGCTGTCTCTACACCAGGTGCCACCAACACTCACTAGATGCAACAGCACGCCAGGCTAGTTGGTCACCAGGCGGGGGCCGGAGCGGACGCACTCTGTCGTGCTCCTCTCCTTCCCGCTCACACTCTGGACACGATGTGAGGCGCTTGGTCCGGCGCTTCACAAGTGTTAACACAAGTCAGCGCTGCGTTCATCTGTGATCTCAACTGTGATAATGCCTAAAGGCTTCCTGGTGAAAAGACGAGAAGACATGAGTGCAGTGGACTTGGTGCCGTATAGGCCTTGGCGTCAAGCCTCTTTACAAACAGAACAAGAGGAACCTGTCGACTTCAGTCTTCATACTCGACGTGAGAGTACAAGTTGTAACACAAGGCTTCAAGAAGGACTGCAACAGGTATGTGGTGAAGGAGGAGGTGGAGGTGGAGGGTTCATAGAAGGAACTAAAGATGTGGTTCATGGACGTGTTGATAAAAGTAGTCGACTCATGGTACGAACACCAGACTCAGGTTTTAGTAGCCCTTCTGATGGGGACTTTTACCGGAGATCTGTGTATCCGGCTCCCTCAGTACGGATACCACCTAAACTACATCCAGACTTTGTGGGTCCGTGTGAGGTGGAACAGACTTCACCTCTTGCCCTCATCAAGAGAAAACTTGGAGAGAGTCCTGAAGGTCTACACGCTCCTCCAGAAGCCATGAGTCACTTCCAACCCTTCAATCTGTCCATCCCAAGAGTAGATGATCCTCGGTACCTGATTCCACCCCAGACCAGCCCATACCACCTGTTGTCACCCACCATCTACTGGCCACACGGCAGCTCACCGCTCAGGTCACCCATTCCTTACACCTCACCACTCGGCCGTTCACCATATGAGTTGGGTCCTGCCTCTGTACCCCTTCATAGTCCACAGGAAGGTCTTAATCTTAGTACTCAACACCCTCCTGTCTCACCACAACATGTCACGCCCATCAAAATTCCCATGAAGTCTCCTGGAGTGAGTGCCACCACGCCACAAAAACGTAAGTCACCTGTTGGCACTCCAGGCACCACCGAGAAGAAACTCAAAACATCAAAGAAAAACAAAGCGGCACGACGTCTCAACTTTGACGAGGACAAGACGTCGCCCGTGTCTGGCACCATCATCAGGGAACTGGCGGAGGGTGAAGAACCACTCGTCGTCAGGAAAGGTGACATAGACCCCGCCTATAATGTCGTTGAGATCACTGAAGAAGCCAAAGCTGAACTTGCAAAGATCGACAACAAGATCGGTGACTACGTGTGTCGCCTGTGTAAGGAGATGTACGATGACGCCTTCGGTCTGGCCCAACACCGGTGTTCTCGGATCATACACGTGGAATATCGGTGTCCAGAGTGTGACAAAGTGTTCAATTGTCCAGCTAATCTTGCTTCACATAGAAGATGGCATAAACCTAAAGGAACTCTAACTACTTCCTCTGCACCCAGCACCAGCAGTAAAAGTAGTGATGGTGATGTTAGTGTAGACAAAAGTTACACAGAAAGTAACAACAACAGCAGCAACACAACCAACAACAACCTCCTGAAGGGACCTCCAGCACTAGTACCACTGCCGGACTTCATGACCAGAGATGAAGACAACACAGAAGATCAATACGAGTGTGAACTTTGTTTCAAAAAGTTCAAACGACAGTCATATCTTAGAAAACACTTGGCCACCCACCGCAGTGAAGGGGGCGACCACGACGGAGCTGGCCCCTCCCACGCCCCCCAACCCCCTGCCCTAACACCCCTCCTGTCACCTCGCTTCCCTGCCGAGGTGTTACCCTGTCATCTGTGTGCTGCCGCTTTCTACACTCCAGCTGCTTTAGAATTACATCTAACAACAGCACATATGCCCAAGTTAGAACCTCTTCCTCAGCCTCAACTCCATGTACCCCGCCCTCAGTTCTCCCCTCGAGGGCATCTTCCGTCCCAGCCTCCGCCTCATCCCCCTCCACACCTACTTCATCGACCTCACCAAATCTCGGCGCCCACGTAGTTCTTCCACCATCCATTCATTCATCCCTCCATCGTGTTCCCCTTCCTTGTGTCCCCTCGGTGCTACAGGTATCCAGCAGATGTTGACCCTCGGCTTCTTCTGTCTGACTTGGCTGAAACCACACACCCTCCATGCAGATATATGTCAATGTTGTTGTGAGCGTCCTGAGGTGTAGCAGCCGCGTGTCAGGTCCCCACCACCAGCCACCAGCCCCGGCCACTCCACCAACCAACCAACCAACCAACGCCGCCACTCAACAGGTATCCATGTCCATCATTAGTTATACTCTTAGTCAGAGCTCGGCCGCTACACGTTGCCGGGCTTCCCCCCTCAGTCGCTCGTCACTGCATGTGTTCAACTCGTTCAGTGTATAGCCAAACCCGTATAGTCATCTTTCTAGTCAATTGAGGCAAAAAACAACATGAAATGAACTTTTTAATCTAAATTGTTTACGAC
>JAWZYT010002848.1:17500-22500 GCA_034508575.1 Petrolisthes manimaculis | reverse complement strand
GTGTATTCTATATATTAGTAGAGTTGAACTGAAACTTAATTAATGAAAGGGGAGAGTATACTTTTGGTACATTTGGAGTGTCTTGATTCCTCCAAAGTATGCCAGGAAACAGACCCAGATGAAGAAAAATAATGGTATCCTGTTGCTTGAATGAGTTTGGAGAAATCATTAACTACAAAAAAACTCAGAACTACACGTATATACTCTCCCCTTAAGGACCCTGTGATCATGTATAAAAACTATATATATATGTGTGAGAATTATTGGAGGGAGGAGGAGGGGTGTTGATTTCTCCTGATTACACCACACACCACCACGAAACAAACAACATCATAAAAAACTCCTTCCATAATTGACGTGGTGGTTGTTTTGTGGTGGGAGTATAAACATTTAATTGAAGAACTCATTTACTTCCTCCAATATAATTTAATTGGAGGATTCATTTAACTCCTCCAGTATAATTTAATTGGAGGATTCATTTAACTCCTCCAATTTTCTAACTACTGTACTATATCACAGGGTCCCTTAATTAACCCTAAACTCCCGTGTACATAAGTGCCATAATTGATAATGTACATAATTATTAGTATAAGCCAAAATCATTACATATTATCACATGCACAGTCTGCACATATATATAATTATAAACAATGATTATTATATCATTAATTACCCATGTGTAGGCCTATAATTAGTACCTATATTATATCTCTTAATTAATGATCATTTGTCCTTAATTAATTTTGAAGATTATAATATTATGAGACGTAAGTAAGTGTGTGTGTATGCATGCCTCAAGAGGGTCTGACTGGCAATGCTGCATCTTGGACCTTTATATATATACGGGCCCAGTCTCAGCTGAAGGAGTTGCCAAGTTTTGTTTTTGTTTTGTATTTCCACGACCGACGCTGGATGTAAGAGTGACGTCATTATTTACGTCACTATACGGTAAATAATGACGATATTTACAATGATTTCAGCTCTGCCAATAATTTCCCTCATTATTATCATTATTATTATTATTATTATTATTATTAGATCAATTATGTATTTATCTTATTCGCCATGTCCTTTACTTATCATACTAACATACTTTTAACATATAATTTACTTTAATATAACATACTTTTAACATACACCATAACATACTTTTAACATACAACATACACTAGTACTTTTCACATAATATTATAACATACTTTTAACATATATCTTTGCTGTTCATTTCCACCCCCCCACCCCCATTCCCTATCTGCCCCCCCCCACCCTCTCTCCCCCCCCCAACCCCTCCCCCCCACCGTATACAACTCTTATTTTATAGATATAAGCCATTAGTCTTTCATAATAGTTATAAAATTATTCTTACTTTAAAATGTATATATATGATAAATTTAATGTGTGTGTGTGAGTGTGTGTGTGTGTGTGTGTGTGTGTGTGTTTGTGTGTGTGTGTGTGTGTGTGTGTGTGTGAGAGTCGTAAGTTTCATTCTGGTGTTTGTGTGTGTGTGTGTGTGTGTTAATTCTGGTGTGTGTGTATGTGTGTGTGTGTGTGTTAATTCTGGTGTGTGTGTATGTGTGTGTGTGTTCTCTCTCACCCTCGCTCTAGTCTATAATTATTAATATATTAGTTTAAGTATTATATTTAAGTATTATTATTATTATATATTATATTTTCTTGTGCTGTCTAGTGTGGATTTGGGTAATGTGTGTGTGTGTGTCTGTGTGTGTGTGTGTGTGTGTGTGTGTGTGTGTGTGTGTGTATATGTATGTGAACGTATGAATGAATGAAAATACAAGTGTACCAAAAAAGATGCAAAACAACAACAACAACAACAACAACAAATAAATACTACACAAACACACACACACACACACACACACACACACATACACACACACACACACACACACACACACACACACACACATTTACATTTACATTTACATACACATACTCATACTCACATTTACACACACACATTTACATACACACACACACACACACACACACACACACATTAACCCATTTTTACACGTGTACAGTCAAGAATCAAGGATGAGGAACCATCTAGTCAAATGTTCTATAGTAAAGGCGAATACATTGATGCATAGAGAGAGACACACACACTATAATGATGATTCCTATATACACACAGACAGACAGAGAGAGAAAGAGATATAACAAATCCACACACACACACACACTTTGAAAATTTTGACTGAAGAAAAAAAAATAATTTAACTTTTTTTTTAATCTGAAGAAAAAAATATCACTTTTAAAAATCTGAAAAAAATTTAATATAACTTTTTTTTAATCTGAAGAAAAAGAATCACTTTTAAATCTGAAAAAAAAAAATATTATAACTTTATTTTAATCTGAAGAAAAAAAAATCACTTTTAAAAATCTGAAAAAAATAATTAATTTCACTTTGAAAATTTGAACAAAAACTAATATTTAACTTTTAAAAATCTGAAGAAAAAATAGTATCACTTTGAAAAATTTGAAAAAAAAAAAAATAATCTTTTGTAAAATCTCAAAATATCACTGCAAATTTTTCGTTAATATCACTGTGTAAAATATCATATAATAAATTCACGTGCTTGTGTGTGTGTGTGTGTGTGTGTGTGTGTGTGTTATACTTTTCTCTCGTCTGTGTTTGGGTTTTTATTAATTAAGGGTTTGTCTCTGTTCTGGCAATGATCTCACGTTCGTCTCTAGTCGTAAATATTAAGGGGATGTAAGATAAGATAATGAGTAACTCTAGTCTAGTCAGGTCAGGTCAGGTCAGGTCATGGCCTAGAATCTCTGCCATTTATTATTTTCTAAGCTAAAATAGTGAGTCACTCTAGTCTAGTCAGGTCAGGTCAGGTCAGGTCCTAATCTACCTGCCATTTATTATCTTCTAAGTTAAAATAGTGAGTCATTCTAGTCAGGTCAGGTCAGGTCAGGTCATGGCCTCGTATCCCTGTCAATTATTATCTTCTAAGTTAGTCAATTAAATCGTAAATCATTAATTAACTCATAATCGTCTCTTTTAGATTAATTTGTATAATAATTAACTTCAACTTAAAAATAATACACTTAGATTTATTATTACTTTCTACTTTCTTAGTTTCAAATAATTTCGTTGTGTTCAATTAACGTGTAATATTTTTGTCTTTTCTAATATATTATTTTCATTATCCTACTTTATAATATCTATCTGTCAATGCTATCTTTCATTTTCTCATATACAAATTATTAAACTATCTAATTTTATCTCTTATCTGAACTTCCTTATATACAAATTATTAAACTATCTAATTTTATCTATTATCTGAACTTCCTTATATACAAATTATTAAACTATCTAACTTTATCTCTTATCTGAACTTTCTTATATACAAATTATCTATTCTATCTATTTTTATCTTTACTTAAATTTATTATTACACAATCTATCTTTATCTCTTATCTATATTTACTATCACTTAACATTCTGATCAGTAAGCTTATAATATATTATAGTACACGTGTACAGTTGCCAAAAAAGGTATTGCGACAACTATTGATACAACAATAAATATATTAATGTCCATAGTTGTTTGTAGTGATTATAAGTATGTCTTACAGAAGGATATGTATATTTCCTTCTGTTATACATGATTATAAGTATGTCTTACAGAAGGATATGTATATTTCCTTCTGTTATACATGATTATAAGTATGTATTACAGAAGGATATGTATATTTCCTTCTGTTATACATGATTATAAGTATGTATTACAGAAGGATATGTATATTTCCTTCTGTTATACATGCTTATAGTCCATATACAAATAGTTGTGGCTATTACTAGGGTTAAAGTTCTATCAAGATTTGTCGCAATACCTTTTTTGGCAACAGTACATCTTTTTATAATTCTCTACTGATTAAACCTCTCGAATTTATTGCTCATTTCCATAGACAATTTAATTCTATACCTGAGCTGGTAGAGACAGTATGCTTTTTGTATCCAGTTTAAATGTAGAGAGATTGTAGAAGACTACTGCATCCTCCAAACCCTCCCAGGAAACAAGATGCTCCAGTATATGACTAGAATATCTGTTTTCTGGCATAGTTTGGAGGAATCAATAGTCCTCCAATCACTAAGTAGCTATTTTTTTATTAAGTATATTAATTTGTAATAATAATTTTAATAAGGGATCGTCTGGATGTGGTGAAATTTTTTTATTCCTCCTGATTGCTCCAAAACTAAGCCACGAAACAGATTCTCTCTCTCGTATACAAACACTGAGGGACTATTCTGCTTCATGGTATAATAATATAGTAGTTTGGAGGAATCAGAAGCCTCCAAAATTTACCACCACTAAGAACAGACAGACCAGGAGTGAAAGATCTAGTCAGATTTGTAATATTTTTAAGTCTGTGTTTTTTTTTTTTTTTTTTTTTTTTTAGGTCTATTACACTTTTCTTTCTTCCTCTCTTTTCTTATTTTTTTTTCTTTTTTTTATATTCACTTTTTATCTCCTGTCGTTCTGTCTGTCTGTATGTCTGTCTCTATCTGTGCCTCTATCTCCCTTCTCATATTTTCACTCTATCTGTCTGCCTCTCTCTCTCTCTCTCTCTCTCTCTCTCTCTCTCTCTCTCTCTCTCTCTCTCTCTCTCTCTCTCTTAGTCATAGGATAATTTAGTCATAGGATAATTTAGTCATAGGATAATTTAGTCATAGGATAATTTAGTCATAGGATAATTTAGTCATAGGATAATTTAGTCATAGGATAATCTAGTCATGGGATAATCTAGTCATGGGATAATCTAGTCATGGGATAATTTAGTCATGGGATAATTTAGTCATGAATTAATTTAGTCATGGGATAATTTAGTCATGGGATAATCTAGTCATGAATTAATTTAGTCATGGGATAATTTAGTCATGAATTAATTTAGTCATGGGATAATTTAGTCATGGGATAATTTAGTCATGGGATAATTTAGTCATGGGATAATTTAGTCATGGG
>JAWZYT010002848.1:0-12500 GCA_034508575.1 Petrolisthes manimaculis | reverse complement strand
TTATTGTGTATTCATACTTTTTATTTCTTTATGTATGTATGTATGTGTGTACTTTCTTACTTTTTATTGTGTATTCATACTTTTTATTTCTTTATGTATGTATGTATGTATGTACTTTCTTACTTTTTATTTCTTTATGTATGTATGTATGTGTTTTCTTATTGAAGATTATGTATTCATACTTTTCATTTCTGTATGTATGTAAGTGCTTTCCTACTTTACTTTTTATTGTGTATTTATACTTTATATTTCTGTATATGTATATAAGGGGCCATTTTCAGTATAAAAAAAACAAAACAAAACAAAAACAAGAACAACAAAACAAGAACAGAACATGTGGGCTAAAAAGTAAACAAAAATAGAATTACATATTTACCACCAAACAAACCACTTTAATATGTAACTGTACAAGGTGTTATTATAATGTAATGGAGCTGCACACCTACTTTTGACTTCGACCCTACACCCCTGACAATACATACATACATACACACATAGATACATACATACATACATACATGACTGATTGACTGTATTACCATTGTATCATAGTTTGTTTTTGTATATTCAGAATATTGATACAAACATACATACATACATACATACATACATACATAGATACACATATACATACATACATACATACATAGATATATACATACATAGATACACATATACATACATACATACATAATTATATATATACATACATACATACATACATACATACATAATTATATATATACATACATAGATACATACATACATACATACATACACGACTGATTGACTGTATTTCCATTGTATCATAGTTTGTTTTTTGTATATTCAGAATCTTGGGTGTTTGATTCTTGTCATGTCCATTTCGATGTGAGAATGTTTAGCAAAAATCTGTACATTTAGGAAGAAATTGTAATAAATAATTTGTGTGAAAAAAAAATATGTTGTGTTTTTAATGATTGAAACCTTATATGATAATAATTATATTTTTAAACCTTACATGATTATAATGATATTTTTAATATATACATAAAGAAAGCATACAGATAGGATAAGTATATATATATTATTATTTTTATATGATAATTAAATAGGTGAGATAACCACAGTATGTAAATAAATATATACAAACTATATAATTATATATATATATTTTTTTTTGAGGAATAATAGGACTGAGAGGCTATCAATCTATCAATATCCAAAAAGTTACCAACATCCAAACCCATTAAATTAAAAAAGGAGAAATGGAAAAAAGGGAAAGGAATATAAAATGAAAGAGACTGGAAAAGAGGAAGAAAATTAAAATAAGAAATAGACAAGATGATGGAGAGAAATACAAGAAGGAAAGAGAACTGGAAATGAGGGACAGAAAAACAGGAAGGAAAGAGAAATGGGAAAGGAATAAAGAATGAAAGATATCTGGAAATGAGAGAGGGAAATGGAGGAGGAGAGAGAACTGGAATAGAGGGAGAGAAAAAAGGGAGGAAAAGAGAACTGAAATAGAGGGAGAGAAATAAAGGGAGGAAAAGAGAACTGAAATAGAGCTAGAGAGAAAAAAAGGAGGAAAGAAAACTGAAAAACAAGGAGGAAAGAGGTACTGGAAAACAGGGAGGAAAGAACTGAAAAACAAGGAGGAAAGAACTGGAAAATAGGGAGGAAAGAGTACTGGAATATATGGCAGCTGGAAAAGATGAAGGAAAAAGGAAATCGTGGTGACTGGAAGATTATAATACTACACACAACCAACCCCTTCATGGAATCAACAACACACAACTCCAGCAAAACAGTAAGTTGTAGTAAGTTGCTTGTAAGTTGTATCTATCCAGGTAATGTATGGATAAAGTTGTATTATTGAACTTGGATGATGAACAATACAAAAAACAAACAAAAAAAACATGGATAACAGACGATGAAAATGATGAATGGTATACAGTCAAAATCAAATATCCATGCACCGACACTTTCCTTCCATTGTAGTAAATATCTTGGTAATAAAGAACAACAACACGTGTCTATATGACTTTGCAGAACTTCAAATTAATAATAATAATAATAATGATAATAATAATAATAATAATAATTGAGGGGGTCGAGTTGACGTAAGGTGTTGTTGTATGATTATATTTTGATATGATATTTATTTATTTTACACGATGGAAGGAAAGTGTTGGTGGATATTTAATTGTGGCCATATATGTACAGTTGCCAAAAAAGGTCTTGCAACAAATTTTGATAGAACTTTAACCATAGTAATATCCACAACTATTTGTAGGGACTATAAGCATGTATAACAGAAGGAAATATATATATCCTTCTGTAATACATACTTATAATCATGTATAACAGAAGGAAATATACATAATTATCCTTCTGTAATACATACTTATAATCCCTACAAACAACTATGGACATTAATATATTTAAAGTTGTATCAATAGTTGTCGCAATACCTTTTTTGGCAACTGTACATTCGCTTCAAACACATATACTGCTGAGAGAGAGAGAGAGAGAGAGAGAGAGAGAGAGAGAGAGAGAGAGAGAGAGAGAGAGAGAGAGAGGAAGCATTCGAGTGAGCTAGAAAGGGAGGCGTGGCGAGAGAGAGAGGGCACTAGGGTGAACGAGAAAGGGAGAGGGTGAGTGAGGAAGGGAAGGGAAGGGAGGGAAGGGGGAGGTATGGGAGGGTGCCATAGAGTGCCAGTCTGGGGTGCCACTTGTTGCTTTGAGGAGGGGTATGGGTCCTGGGTGGGGGGTGGGGGGGATACACTGAGAGCCACTGTGTCAAGTGTGTGTTGTACCGAGTAGAACACAACGCAACACAACATATACAACACAATATATCATACAACACGACACAAGCAACACAATATACAATGCAACACAGAGCAACACAAAACATGCAACACAACACAACGCAACACAATATTATAACATACCGTACAACACAGTGCAACAACACAACAACAATCAATATAATAATGTAACATCACATGCTGTCTAAAATTACACATGCAACACAACACAACACAACAGAATGCAATACATATCCCATGCTGACCAACACTACAAACACAACACAACAACAACTCAACACAACAAAATGAAACACAACACAACACAACACAACACAACACAACACAACCTCAAATGACAACACCATCTAGGAAGCCAACACACACACATGTAAACACCTCGACGACAAAACCTCACCATCACATCATGAATTAAGAGAGAACAAGGAAGCTGAAAGAACACGTGTTGTTTAGAGATGAGAGAGGAGAGGAAGGAAATGCAATAAGAAGCTGTATGCATGTGTAATGATATAAGAAGATCACCCTTATCAACAAATTTTGCATCGTGACTTTATTCCTTCCCTGTACTGTACGTATATACCCGTCTTCCTTCCTTCATCATTCTTTCTGTTTCTACTTTATATTTTTCCTTCTCTCTCGTGTTTGTTTTTTATCTTCAGTCGGGCTTCTCCTTTTTTCCTTTATACTCTTACTCCTTATTTTTTTCGTTTTCCTGAGATGTAATTAGATTCAGATATGAAGATAAGAAAAAGAAGTGTAGAAAAGAAAGGAAAGAAAGAGATATAAAATTATGAAGATAGATCGATGGACTACCAAAAAAGAAATATATCTATCTATCTATTAATCTATCTATCTATCTATATAATAAACCACGCTATACCTAACACTATGAGTTACAAATATATAGTGAAGGTGTAGAAATGGTACGATGGGATGATGATGATAATAATAATAATAATAATAATAATAATAATAATAATAATAATAATAATAATAATAATAACAATAATAATAATAAAATGTTGTGATGTTGAAACCAAATATAATTATATACATAGGGAGATAAATAGATGAAGATAGAAATATAGGTTAAAATGGAAATAGAAATATGCAAATAGATCGATAGACCACCAAAAATGTAAATAGATATGAGGTACAAATATAGTGAAGATGTGGAAACGACAAGAAAGAGATAATAATAATAATAATAATAATAATAATAATAATAATAATAATAATAATAATAATAATAATAATAATAATAATGCTGTGATGTTGGAAGAGGGAGTAAAGAGACAGACAGGAAGTAAGGAGGAGGAGGAGGAAGAAGTAAGGAGGAGGAAGAAGTAAGGAGGAGGTGGAAGTAAGAAGGAGGAGGAAGTAAGGAGGAGGAAGAAGTAAGGAGGAGGTGGAAGTAAGAAGGAGGAGGAAGTAAGGAGGAGGAGGAGGAGGAGGAGGAGGAGGAGGAGGAGGAGGAGGAGGAGGAGGAGGAGGAGGAGGAGGAGGAGGAGGAGGAGGAGGAGGAGGAGGAGGAGGAAGTAAGAAGGAGAAGGAGGTGGAAGTAAGAAGGAGAAGGAGGTTGAAGTAAGGAGAAGGAGGAGGAGGAAGAAAAGGAGGAGGTGCAGTGCTGTCTGTGTCTGTCTGTGTGTGTGTGTGTGTATGTATGTGTTGGCTGGAGGTGTGTGGCAGCTTGAGCACCGTCTTTTGTGTGTGTGTGTGTGTGTGTGTGTAAGAGGCTGGAGGCGTGGAGGGAGGAGCCTGCGCGGACTTACCATCCTCCCAATCAACCCCCTCAATCTCACCCCCCCCCCTCCCTCTCTCACTCCCTCTCCCTCCCTCCCTTACCTAGTCCCTCACTCCTTCGACCTTGCCCTCCTCCCTTTCCTTTACCCCCTTTCCCTTGCCTTCCATTTCCCTCACCCCCCTCACCCATACTCCTTCTCACTCCCTCTCTCCGCCTCTCTTACTCCCTCACTCCCTCTCCCCGCCTCCATTACTCCCTCACCCCTCCTCCTGTTCCTAGTCCACTCCTCACCCCGTCTCCATTACTCCTTCACCCCCTCCTCTTCCTCTTCCTCCTCCTCCTCCTCCTCCTCCTCCTCTTCCTCCTTCACCTTCTCCTCCTCCTCTTCCTCACACTGTCTCTTTAAGGACCCTGTAATCTTGTAAGAGAGTTACATGGAGGCTTCTGATTCCTCCTGACCATGCCACAAAACACACTCCTTCCATATACAGTAGGTGTGTGTGTGTGTGTGTTTCGTGGCAATATTTGAAGGACTCATTTATCTCCAATTATTTTTCTGACGACAACACAGGCAGGGTCCTTTAAAGGGGTCGTCGTGGTCGTGTTGTGGCTGAACTTTTGGGAGGCTACTGATTCCTCCAAACTACGTCACGAAACAGAATCTCCTCAAGACAAGTGCCGTTTCGTGAGTACTTTGGAGGACTCTGTAGGATCCAAACTGTCCATAACAACACACGACCCATTTTTTTAGTACATAATTAATTCACTTCTTTTTGTAAACTCACAATCCAATTTTTTTTTTTTATCCAGGTTTTAATTGTTCAAGTTTCGAATTATTTGACATACCATAGTGAGTGGAAGGTAAACACAGGATAGAGCTTCGAGTTATTTATTTCTCTTACGTTTCAGACTACACAGAGTCCATCTTCAGAGGTCATTTCTCTCTGAAGATGGACTCTGTGTAGTCTGAAACGTAAGAGAAATAAATAACTCGAAGCTCTATCCTGTGTTTACCTTCCACCCACACAACATACTTGTCAATATGAATCATTCATACCATAGTGAACCAATTACAAAGCTCATCCTGTTTCGTATTGAATTTTCGAATCATCTAACATACTAATGAACCAATTACAACACTTTTTTTTTTTCTATATTAAAATAGATGAGGACTAAAAGCTATGAACCAGCTTATTGTCCTCCTGTGTAGTATTTAGTTAAGAGTGTCTAAAATCATGTCCAATTTCGTTCGAGGAATTGGATTTTGTATTTGCTTGACCTCGCTTAATCTCTCCGTCTCTCTCTCTCTCTCTCTCTCTCTCTCTCTCTCTCTCTCTCTTTTTAATACTCCACCATGCAGATAATTCGAAGCAAAACCTGAATAGCTACATATAATTGTGAATTGTGAGTGTATCTCTTTAATCTCTTAGCTTTTCTCACATAATTATACATCTGTAAGCATTGGTGTTTGTATTATAATGTTGGGATGAGGAAGGAAGGAAGGAAGGAAGGAAGGAAGGAAGGAAGGAAGGAAGGAAGGAAGGAAGGAAGAAACAGCATCAACAAGAACCTGGCCACTCGGGGCTACTCAGTCAGACGACAACAACAACAACAACAACATCAACAACAACAACAACATCAACAACAACAACAACAACCTGGACGTGAAATATGTGTCCTGAGGCATAAAATAAATAAGAGGCAATACCACAACATACACATACATAAAACTGAAGCCTTGGTTGGCAAAGATGAGGGAAAAATAAACATCAAAGGAGGAGGAGGAGGAGGAGGAGGAGGAGGAGGAGGAGGAGGAGGAGGAGGAGGAGGAGGAGGAGGAGGAGGAGGAGGAGGAGGAGGTAGGTAGGAGGGAGGTAGGTAGGAGAGACGAGGAGGAAATATATAGATCACGAGATACAGTATAATTGTATCATTATTATTATTTTTATCATCTATTTATGTTTTATAGTTTGGTAAATGAGTCCTTCAAATAAATATTGCCACGAAACACATACACACACACCTATATAAAATTATAATATGGAAGGAGCTTGATTCGTGGCATAGTCAGGAGGAATCAGAAGCCTCCATTCAATTCTCGTACATAATTACAGGGTTCTTAAAAGATAAAATAGTCTGAAATTTCATGGACCTTCTTTTGGTCTATATAGGCCCTGAGAAATCCCCCCCCCCCAAATAAAAAAAATAATAATAAAAATAAAAATAATGAGCTCCCCACCCTACAACTTTTTTTTTTCTGGTAATTAGAAGAAAGGAAAGAAGGGGAGGAGGGAGGGGGAGAGGGGGAGGGAGAAGGGGGAGGGAGAAGGGGGAGGGGGAGGGAGAAGGAGAAGGGGGAGGGGGAGGAGGAGGGGGAGGTGGAGCAAGGGATAATGGAGGGTATAAGGGGACACAAAGAAATGAAAGGAATGAAGGAAGAGCTAGGAAAAGAGGGAAAATAGGTGGGAAACGTTTAAAGGGAAGGAAGGAAAAAATGAAATGAGTAGGAAGGCATATAGAGAGGAAAGGGAGAGAGTGGAAAGGGAGAGAGTGGAAAGAGAGAGAGCGTGGAAAGAGAGAGAGCGTGGAAAGAGAGAGAGGGAGGAATGAGAGGTAGGGTAGAGAAAGAGGGAAATGAGAGGGAAGTGAGAGGAAAGGTAGGGAGGGAGAGGGAAGTGTGAGAGTGGTAAGAGAAGGAGAGAAAGATGGCAAATAGGGAGGGAAATGAGAGTGAAGAGAGGAAAGGTAGATAGAGAGGGAAGGTAGGGAGAGAGGGAAGGTAAGGAGAGAGGGAAGTGAGAGGTTGGAATGAGAGGGAAGTGAGAGGATGGAATGAGAGGGAAGTGAGTGGTAAGGTAGGGAGAGAGGGAAGTGAGAGTGAAGTGAGAGGGTGGAATGAGAGTGAAGTGAGAGGGAGGAATGAAAGGGAATGAAGGTTAGTCCCATCACTCTTCCTCTCCCCTGAGTGTATGTATGTCATTTATATTCATATGCATTTTGCCTTCCCAGAACCAGTGTGTGTATGTATGTGTGTGTGTGTGTATGTGTGTGTGTGTGTGGTAGAGGTGTGTGTGTGTGTGTGTGTGAAAGGTGTGAGTGAGTGTTTTAATGGTCGTATATAGATGTGTGTGTGTGTGTGTGTGTGTGTGTGTGTGTGTGTGTGTGTGTGTGTGTGTGTGTTGAAGGTTTCTGACTACATCACAAACAGGGTCTTTTAAAACTCGAAACTATATTTTTTCCCCAACATCCTTCACTAAAATTAATATATACATTATCAGTAACTCTCAAATTATTATAGATACAGGCATTTGTGGTAAGTTATAATGGGTGTATATGTATGTATGTACAGCCACAATCAAATATCCACACACACTTTCCTTCCATCGTAGTAAATATCTTGGTAATAAAGAACAACACGTGTATGATTTTGCACCACCTCATGATAATAATAATAATTGAGGGGGTTGAGTTGACGTAAGGTGTTGTTGTATGATTATATTTTGATATGATACCGATTTATTTGCACGATGGAAGGAAAGTGTTGTTGATTAATTGACTGTGGCTGTATGTATGTCACGATTTACAATAAAAATATATCATAGGATTCGTTTGCTAGCCAATCCTAAATTATCCTAAAATCAGGGTCGATTCCACATTGGTTAGAAGTGGTTTGTAAGCACGTAAACGAAAGAATATTAGCTTTGAAAATGACTTATGGGTGAATTATTTAATGAATTTGATGAGTAAACTATGTAGTGATCATCATTATCTACTCTCTCTCTCTCTCTCATACACACACACAATTTCTCTCTCTCTTACTCTCTCTCTCTCTCACATATACATACACACCATCACCATCACCATCTCTGTTTTTTTTTTTTTTTTTTTTTTTTTTAAATACCACTGTGGAATTGACTCTAAAATTATTAAAACTATAATATAAGATCCGATCCCTAGAGATTAATAAAGGATTTGTTTATTAAGGAGTGAATGAATAACTTTTGGGTACATTTGAGTGCTTCGATTGTTGTTGAGTTATCTTAATGGAGAAATTTTGGTGTTGGTAAATCTGGAGCAACTGAATCCTCCAAACTATTTCAAGCAACAGAACACCATTATATTTGTTCCTCTGGTCCTGTTGTTTCCTGGCATACTTTGGAGGAATCAAGGCACTCCAATGTACCCAAAAAGAATTAACACTTGAAGGAACTATTCGAGTGTTTGTAAATTTGGAGTAACTGATTCCTCCAAAGGGGTGAATGAATGAATCTCTTTTGGGTAGATTTGGAGTACTTCAATTCCTCCAAAGTGATGCTAGGAAACAGGGCCACCAGATACAGGAAAACAAAATGGCTGAATTTCTTTGGGGTACAGTGGTTGTTGTTGTTGTTATTGTTGTTGTCTTAAGGAGGTAATAGAGTGTTGGTAAATTAGTAGCAATTGATTCCTCCAAACTACTCCATCCATTATTATTATCGTCTTATTAGTATAGGTTTAATGTAGTGTTGTTTCCGTGTATAGTTTGTATGAATCAAGATGCACCCAACTGTATACTGTGTGAGAATGTTAATATAGCCTTGTTGGTTGTGTTTCTTAAGGCTTGGACCCGCCCCGCCCCCCACAACCCTCTCATTGGTCCAAGGAGTGTAGAGGAATGGGACTCTCAACCAATGGCAGGGCGGGGCTATATACTCTCTCCACCAATAACTTCACCCACACACATTCCTTCACACATACATACACACACACGGTTCCTTCAAGACGGTGATGGCCGCTACACACACACAGACACACATACACACACTCGGTTCTTTCAAGATGATAATGGCCGCTACAGAGAGATACACTTTTTCTTCCACACACACACACACATACACATTCCTTCACACACATACATACACACACACACACACACACACGGTTCCTTCAAGACGGTGATGGCCGCTATCATGGAGGTTGAATATATTCTACCTCCATGGTAGCCATATGTGGCTACACACACACACACACACACACACACATTCCTTCACACACACACAAATCCTTCAAGACGATAATGGCTGCTACACACATACACACACGGTTCCTTCAAAGACCATTGTGGCTATTTTACTGTTACTGTCTTACTCCATAATATACTTATTTTATTAGAGACCCTGTGATCGTGTATGAAAATTATATACAATATAGACTTCTGGTTCCTCCTGACTATGCCACGAAACAAACTCCTTCCCTATAGTTGGTGTCTCGTGGCAATATTTGAAGGACTCATTTATCTCCAATTTTCTGACTACATCATATAATCATAATATGGTGTTATTGTTTTAAGTAGTGTGTAGCTGCTTGTATTAAATTAAAAGAAGGTAGTTAACCTATTTATTGGAAAGTTTATCATCTAAGGAACAGAGGGAAGCTGTCAAACTCTTACGTGAGTTACCCCTATATGGATGATTATATTTGACCGCGACTGTATGTATGTATGTATGTAAGTCGGTTTACGTTAATTGACGGAGTGAACAACAGTGAATTCCATTAGTAAAATTAACGGAGGGGAGATTAATCTTTTGTATTAATATAGTGAATAGGAAGGTCTGTGATTCCTCCAAAGCAACCAAACCGATGCCACCAAACAGAATAATCCCCTGTTATACCCTGTTCAAAATTTTTATTCCTTTTGGCCTCTTATGCTTAGATAGATAGAAATAGATAGATAGATAGATAGACAGATAGATAGATAGATAGATATATAAATAGAGATAGTTAGATAGATAGAAATAGCTAGATAGATAGATAGATAGAGAGAGAGATAGTTAGATAGATAGATAGATAGATAGAGAGATAGTTAGATAGATAGATATATAAATAGAGATAGTTAAATAGATAGAAATAGCTAGATAGAAATAGCGATAAATAGACAGAGGCTATATTGGAACACAAATTTTGAACAGACTATATTATTCCCAATCCAAAATTTGTATTCAGTTTTGTTGAAATTTGGAATCATGGATGCACTATTATCACTATCATCACTTCTCCCTACATCATAACTACCATGGCTATAACCAATGACATTACTATATAGAATCAACATATATACTACCACTACTACTATATACGAAAGTGTGTGTGTGTGTGTGTGTGTGTGTAGAAGAAGAAGAAGTAACTAGCTCTCTTTTTATATATATAGTCAAATCACCATACAATCAAACTCACTCCATGAATTCAAGAAGCATGCACACACACACAAAAAAAAATGACACTATGAAAGATGTAAACAAGAGGAATATGGAAGAGGGCAGGAGTGAAGATGCCTTGTACAAAGTCGAGTACATCCTTGATCCAACGCTACACTTGGGCACAAACACTGCAAAGGACACACACACACACACACACAGAGAGAGAGAGAGAGAGAGAGAGAGAGAGAGAGAGAGAGAGAGAGAGAGAGTGTAGGAGGCAGGCAGGCGTGTATCTAGGTAGGTAGGTAGGTAGGGAAAGCTGAAGTCAAGGGTGAGGTTCAAGGAGAAGAGGACACGAGTGAGTATGAAGAATAGAGTGAGTATGAAGAGTGAGTAGCCTAGTGTGTGTACGTACCTCGCTAGCTATAGGACAACAACACGTACAGTTAGCCCACACATGAAGATGACATGGTGGGGCTGGTTATTTGTGAGGCATATACATAGGCTATATAGTTACAAAAGGAAGGACTGTAAACAAAATATGAAGTTTGTTGACATGCAGACAGTCAACTTTTATTACTGTCTCTGTCTGTCAGCAAACTATTATAACTTTTAGTCAATTTCTTTCCTGTCTCAGTGTTTGTTTATATTCATGAGTGGTGTTGTTTGTCGAAGGTAAATGTGTAATTATACGGTAAAGGTCAAAGTTAATGAGGGGAGGAGGAGGCCAGGTGACGTGAGGTGAGGTCTGTCCTTCAGTTTTGAGGACGCCAGCTGATAGATATATAGATTGATAGACAGACACAATGACAGATTGATAGATAGGTAAATAGACAGACATATTGATAGACTGACAGGTTGATAGACAGAAAGACAGATTGATAGATAGGTAAATAGGCAGACAGATTGATAGACAGAAAGACAGATTGATAGATAGGTAAATAGGCAGACATATTGATAGCTAGACAAATACACAGACAGGTTAAAAGACAGTCAGATAGATAGATTGGTATAGACAAGTAGATACACACTGTTACAGTCTAATGTTATGTGAAGGAAAAGGAGGAGAGAGAGAGGGAGAGAGGGAGAGAAGAATGGAATGGAAAGAGAGGGAGGTAGTTAAGAGAGGGGGGGAGGGGGGGGGAGGGGGGGTAAACTAATAATTAAGAGCTTCTGTCCTTTTCACGCTTGGCCTCTCTTGGGGGGGTGCGGGGGGGGGGGGGTGCGGGGAGGGGAGGGAGGGGGGGTGACACTATCTGCTGGCCCCCTCCCTCCTCCTTGGTGATGCTGCTGACTGACGTGGACTGGTGCTGACGTGATGCTGACTGACGTGGCCTACTGCTGACGTAATGCTGACTGACATGGACTGGTGCTGACAAACTGACGTGGCCTACTGCTGACGTGATGCTGACTGACATTTTTTTATATGTCTCTTTTTTCTTTACTCTCTATCTCATTTTTTCTCCTCTCTTTTTCATTCGTTTATCTCTTTCATTATTTTTCTTTACTCTTTCGCTCCACTCCCCCCCCCTCTCTCTCTCTCTCCCTTACTCTCCCCTCTCTCCCCCTTCCTTTCCCTTTCTCATTCTCCCCTCCCCTCTTCCTCACACTCCATCCACTCCCCTCTTCCTCACACACTCCTTCCTCTCCCCTCTTCCTCACACTCCATCCACTCCCTCTTCCTCACACACTCCTCCCACTCCCCTCTCACTCTCACCCTTCCTTCCTCACACTCTCCCCTCTTCACAAGTCAACAACCCCACTCCT
>JAWZYT010002847.1:105000-115742 GCA_034508575.1 Petrolisthes manimaculis | reverse complement strand
AACAACAAAAAACTACAAGACACACCATACACACACACACACACACACAGAGAGAGAGAGAGAGAGAGAGAGAGAGAGAGAGAGAGAGAGAGACAGACAGGCATTGAGAGAGGTCGGCTGGAACTTAACCTCTATACCGGGACCCTTTCGTCGTTGTGTTCTACTACTATAGGGTGATGACATGTTGAAAAGGAAAGGAAAGAAGGGACACACTGCTTATAGGGAGGGAAGGGAGAGGATGATGAGAGGTTGTTGTTGTTGTTGTTGTTGTTGTTGTTGTCGTTGTTGTCGTAAGTTCTGTTGTAGTTGTCCACCTCTTGTGTAATGACAATGAGAGGACTGTTTTTGTTGTTATTATTATTATTATTATTATTATTATTATTATTATTATTATTATATTATTATTGTTATTATTATTTTTATTATTATTATTATTATTATTATTATTATTATTATTGTTATTATTATTGTTATTGTTATTGTTATTGTTATTGTTATTGTTATTGTTATTGTTATTGTTATTGTTATTATTATTATTATTATTATTATTATTATTATTATTATTATTATTATGTGATGTTGTTTCATGTTGGAGTCACGTCGTTTGGTTTGGCTGTTGACATTCTGAACTCTGGTACTGCACATACAAGGAGAGAGATTGTCAGTGCGTGTGTGCTTGAGAAGACGAAAGAGGACGAAACGCAGCGAAGAATAGCCCTCCCCTCCACTCCCAGACCCGACCCTACCTGACCCTCCCCTCTCTTCCCCTCCCCTTATCTCCCCTCCCCGACCTACCGACCCCCCACCCAGCTCACCAATCCCCCTCCTCTCACCTCCCCAACCCTATACCAATCCCTAGCCAGACTATCCATTCCCCTCCCCTCCCCGACCCTACCAATCCCCTAGTCAGTCTACCAATCCTCCTGCCAGTCTACCAATCTCCCCCTCCCCCTCCCTCTCTACTCCCCTCCCCGCCCCGATCCTACCAATCCCCCCCCCCCCAGCCTACCAATCTTTGTCCCGCACCAATAGAAAGACGCGACCTGCCTACACACACACACACACACACACACACTAGGGATTTGCCTGTCTTCAAATCAAACAATCTGCTTCGTTTGGAATATAATAGAAATCGCAAAGGGACAAACACAGAGGCTGTTCCCCCCCTCCCCCAACCCCCCTATTCACCCCCCACCCCCAGTGAATCGATAAGGCGGGGGGGGGAGGGAGAGGGGGAGAGGGGGAGGGGGGGAGGGGGGAGGGGGGATTGTCTGTCTTGTCGTATCTTACTTACCCCCACGTTGGTAAAATTGAAAATGCGAAAATGAAAAATTAACCCATGCACCAGACCTTTTCTCTTCACTCGTTTCATCTCTTTCTTCTGTCCTTCTCCTTTTATAGATGTATATATTTTTTCTTCGCTCTCTCCCTCTCTCTCTCTCTCTCTTTTTTCTCTCTTTTCTTTCTCTGATGTACACGTGTGTGGTTCGGGAATGAAATAATTGCGGCCCAAATTCAAAGGTTTCTCAGAGTCCGTGCTTGTGAGAGATAGAAGCAAAGTGAGGAGGAGGAGGAGGAACCCAGAGAGAGAGAGAGAGAGAGAGAGAGAGAGAGAGAGAGAGAGAGAGAGGGGGGTGCCTTACTACACGTCAACTTTTACAAGAAGCAGAAGGAAAGCAAGTAGGAAGGAGGAAGAAACAACAACAACAACAACAACAACAATCCTTTCCTCTGCCATTCCCTCTAACCTCCTCTCTTTTTTTTCTCCTCCTCCTGCTCCTCTTCTTCCTCCTCCTTTCCCTCCACCTCCTCTTCCTCCTCCACCTTCTCTCCTCCTCCACCTCTTCCTCCTCCACCTCTTCCTCCTCCACCTCCTCTTCTTCCTGCTCCTCCTCATTCGTTGTGTGGAGCGAGTCTCAGTCTCTGTATTCTGTGTTATTCTTTCAGCTTCGGTACTGAGGCAAAGACGCGCCTGGCACAAACAAAGCTTTATCCAAAAATATTACCCCCGCGTTTTGTTTACGTTCTGTGTGAAGTCTGGGGACAGAGGGCGCGGGGTCTGACACAATGCTTACCCTTTCTTGGCTCCGTCAATCTCTAAAGACCTCACTATTTTGGGCCTTTCTCACCATTGTCTCTCACTGTGCATTCAGTCAGTCCGGCCGGGCCTTTGACACACACACACACACACACACACACACAGAGGCAAACAGATAAACACGTATATACACAAGCACGAAGCCACACACACACACACACACACAGCACACACACACATCAAATACGATAGAAGCAGAGAGTTCACCCATCCTCTCTCTCTACTCTCTCATCACAACACAATGCTGTATTCACTTCTAAACCCACAAGAAAAGGATCTCATCTAAACTGTTTTGTTGTCCACGTTTAGGTTTCCAGGCCAGAGTCACTGATTATATTGAAGATTAATTATTTCTTCTCGACGAGCTGCGAGAAGTAACTAACTGTTCCTTATATAGGTTCGTGTTCCAAGACTCAAAGCCTGATTATCCCAAAGAAGTCCGTATGGGGGATGGCTTGCTTATTACTCGCTGGCAGATACCTGACTACAGACCTAACTTTAAATATTTATATCTAGATTAAATAAGCTCTCTGAGAAATGCATATACGAATGCTGGATAGTTATATTGGTAAAGGTTTCTAGGTTGACGGTGAAAGATGCACTGGAATGTAAGAATTATATATAAGGCTAAGATGGCACAGTGAGTAATGGCAAGTTAGGAGATAATATTAGATAAACAAACAGAAAAGTGTGATAGATATACAGAGAACGTGGATAGAAGGAAGATACAGATATAAACAAATACTAAAAAGAGTGAATGAAAGGCTGACGGATGAATAAATTACTATCTATATAGATCACGTGGGTAGAAGGAAGATACACATATAAACAACAAATACTGGGAAGGCGTGAATGAAAGGTTGACAGATGAATACACAGAGGCGAGTAGAAGGTTGACAGATAAAGGCGACCCAGGACACAGTGCAGGCAAGACAAAGGGTCGTAGGAGGGTCAGAGGAGGAAGAGGAGACAAAGGGAGGAGGGACTATGAGAGGAGGAGGTGACAACACAAGGCAACACAACTCAATACAACGAGGCTCAGAACACCAGGGCAGGCAGCAATGTGAGGTATGCAACACAGAGCAATATGTGATGGTGGTGAGTGAGTGCAATACAACACAACATCATACACCATTAGCATGTCACAACACTGTAGAAATAGTCACACCGCAACACAATAAAACGCTACACAACACAACAAAACGCTACACAACACAACACAGTTGAACTGAACGCTACACAACACAGCAACAGAACGCTATGCATCACAACACAGCACAACAATAACGTTAAACAACACAGAATGGAACAACAACAACACAACACAGAAAGAAAGGACCACAAGACTCATCACAACACTACACAACTACAACAAAAACAACAGAAAGAAATACAAGGAAAGGATAGATGGATAAAGGAGAGAAGGAGGAGCTAGGGAAAGAGAGGTGTGGTGGGAAAGAGAAGGGAAAGGAAGAGGAAACAGAGAAGAGGGGTACATGAAGCAGTAATAAATAGAAGGCACACGATTGATAATGAACTCAGTGAAAAATTTCTTATGAGCAACTATCCCCTGTGATGCGTAAATTAATCTGACGCGACGAGAGAGAGAGAGAGAGAGAGAGAGAGAGAGAGAGAGAGAGAGAGAGAGAAGAGAGAGAGAGAGAGAAGGAAGAAAAAGGGATATAGATAAACGTAAACAGGGATAGGAGGGAAAAAGCAATAAGAACAAGGAGGAACAGAGTAGAGAGAAGAAAGATAGAAGGATAAGATACAGAGACACCGACCCCCTCACACCCCGGAGAAAAGTAATGGGAAGTTGATGAGTGGGGGGGGGGAGGAGGAGGAGGAGGGGGCGGAGGAGGAGGAGGGGCGCAGGGAAGGTAAGGGGGGGGGGATGGGGGGATGGGGGGGATCATGTTTATTAACCCCGGGATGAGAGCAAAACAAAATTGTCCCCCGTCCCTCCCTCCTTCCCTCCCTCCCTCTCTTCTCCCCATCTCAAAGTCTTAACATCTCTCTCACCTCTCTCTCTCTCTCTCTCTCTCTCTCTCTCTCTCTCTCTCTCTCTCTCTTCAGTTAATTATTTCGTTATTATCACCAACACCATAACTACTACCACCATCACCAACACTATAACTACTATCACCATTACAACTTCTATCATTATAATCACCCCACCACCACCACCACCACCATCACCACCACCCATCATAAAACAACCCCACCACCACCACCACAACCACCCCAGCAAAACAAAAACAACAGCAAACCCCCCCCAACAAAAACAAAAACAACAACAACAAAGACAACAACCCCCACCCCCACCACCCCCATCTCTAACCCCCCACCACCACCACCAACAACAACAACAACAACAACAGCCCCACCCCCACCTCTAACCCCACCACCACCACCACCACCACCACCACCACCATCACCACCAGCGGCACACGAAAGGAACATAATTTTGCATAAAGAGTTAATTTCCCCTGGTGGGTGTCAGAGAAGCAGACATCAATACGTCTTATTACCTACCTTATATGTGTGAGTGGGTGGATTAAGAACTGCCCCTCCTCTCACCCCACTCACTCACTCACTCACTCATCATCCCTCCCTCTCCCTCTCCCTCTCTCTCTCTCTCTCTCTCCCTCTCTATCCCTCCCTCTCCCTCTCTCTCTCTCTCTCTCTCTCTCTCTCTCTCTCTCTCTTTCCTCTTGGCCTCACTCGCGTACATATCACCTTTTGATGTCGCAAATTAAAAAAATTCCACCCACCTTATTGATATATCCAGGGAGGCTAAGGAAGGATGGATGTGTGTGTGTGTGTGTGTGTGTGTGTGTGTGTGTGTGTACAGTACAGTACATGGATGATTGGTTTGTTGATTGAATACAAAAATAAAAGGTTGGATGCTTGAATTAATAGAACTAGGAAATAGGAGCAAATAAGAGCAAATAATTTTATAATGGTGATCTGTTGCATAGAATAGTTTGGAGGAATCAGTTATTCCAGATATACCAACACTATGTACCCTCCCCTTCATCTCTACCAGCCTCTCATATCCCTTCATCCCTTCATTAGTAAACAAACATCCTTTGATTCGGCTCTTCTGTTGAAGATTTATATTATACTGTGTTGGGGTTAGGACAGGACTATTGACCTCGAGTTATTCACCGTCTCTGTAGGTCACACTTAAGTTGCTTTGGCTGAGTTGGTAAAGATGAGGGCATTTGTTTAAGGCATGGATTTTTTTATTTTTTTTATTTTTGTTATTTGATGTTTTATTGTATAATGCTTTTTTTATCACCTCTCTCTCTCTCTCTCTCTCTCTCTCTCTCTCTCTCTCTCTCTCTCTCTCTCTCTCTCTCTCTCTCTCTCTCTCTCTCTCTCTCTCTCTCTCTCTCTCTCTCTCTCTCTCTCTCTCTCTCTCTCTCTCTTTTCCACTCCTTACTTCACTCCCTACTCCACCTCTCCCAGACACTCTTTATTTTACTCCAACATTCCCCACTCTTAATCACTCCTCCCTGTCACTCCTGCTCTCCCTACTACTCCTTTTTTCACTGCTCTTCCCCTTCTCTATCCTGGCACTCCCCTTCTCGCCACTCCTCCCTTCCCTGCCACTCCTCCCCTCCCTGCCACTCCTCCCCTCCCTGCCACTCCTCCCCTCCCTGCCACTCCTCCCCTCCCTGCCACTCCTCCCCTCCTCGCCACTCCTCCCCTCCTCGCCACTCCTCCCCTCCCTGCCACTCCCCTCCCTGCCACTCCTCCCCTCCCTGCCCCTCCCTGCCACTCCTCCCCTCCCTGCCACTCGCTACCTGTTGATCATTATTCAGTGGGACTCGTTCAAGTGTAAAGGCAAGTAGGCCTAATGCCAATTTGCTGTTAATGGCAGACTTCTCGCACCCAGCCTCACTCCCCTCCTTTCCCCTTCCTTCCCTTTCCTTCTTTTCCTTTCCTTCTCTTCTCTTCCTTTTCCTTCTCTTCTCTTTCCATTTCCTTCTCTTCTCTTTTCTTCTTTTAATTTCCTTCCCCTTCCCTTGTCTTCCTTTCCCTTCCACTTCTTTCCCTATCCCTTCTCTTCCTTTTCCTTTCCTTATTTTCCTTCAATTTCTTTCCCTTCCATTTCCTTCCCTTCCCAGTTCCTCAGACTTCTCATTCTCCTTCCTCTTGTCTTTCCTTCCTTTTTCTTCCCAACCACTCCCTTCCCTTCCCTTCCCTTCCCTCCCCTCTTCTTCCCACCTCTCTTGTCTCCCTGCACAGCAAACACGGAGGATATAGAAGGAAAGGAGGGTCACATAGAGGCTACATACAACAATACTGATCCCCTACTCTTATTATATAAACTCAAATCATCTGTTTCCTGGCATAGTCTAGTTGGAGGAATCAGTAGCCTTCTCATTCACCCAATATTTATGATTTATGGAGGTGATTAGGAGCGACGGATGAATGGATGGAGGGATGGAGTTTTTTTTTATTTTTTCTATATCCAGAAAGATGAGGACTTAAAGTTGTGTCATCGCTTGTCGTTCTCATCTGACTTAAGTACAAAGTAAGAAGGGTCCAAAATCATGTCCAATTTCGTGTGAGAAGTCTAGATACATTATTGTGTTGAAGTCGTAGTAAGGTGGAAAGATGGATGAAGGTAGAGTATTGCAGAGTTGACCAGTTGTGTATATTACCTGATGTTGGTAAGGATACGTGTGTGTACAAATGTGAGTGTGTATGTGTGAGTGTACATGTGTGAGTGTACAAGTGTGAGTGTACATATGTGAGTGTGTATGTGTGAGTGTACATGTGTGAGTGTGTATGTGTGAGTGTACAAGTGTGAGTGTGTATTTGTGAGTGTGTATGTGTGAGTGTACAAGTGTGAGTGTGTATGTGTGAGTGTACATGTGTGAGTGTGTATCTGTGAGTGTGTATGTGTGAGTGTACATGTGTGAGTGTATAATATGTATGTACAGTACACTTACAATCACAGGTCCTACATCATGTGAATAAAAGTGATCCATTGGAGTGAATCTAATCCCTTGATGTCACCACACACCACCTCAAATATTATTCCATCACCATCACCACCACACCATCATCACCACATCACCACCATTAAGGCATTTCCACCACTCTCATACACACCACTAGTACCACCACCACCACTACCACCACCACTAAGCTACCACCACACAACTATCACTACTACCACCACTAACAATCACCACCATCACACCATCACCACCACAACACCACCACCACCACAACACCACCACCACCATCGTCATCACTACAGCACTGCTCTTCTCCTTCTCAACCATTGCGCAGTCTCCTTCCAAAAAAGCGACGTATTGATTTGAAAAGTTAGAGGAGCATATTAACATGACAATGACAAAAGTCGTTCGTAAGTTTCTTTCCGAGCGTCTCCAAGACCTTATTGTCTCTTTTTATCCCCTTTTGATTACATTCCCAAGCTCTCAAAAGCCTCGAACCGAACTAATAATTACGAGAATGGTCGATTCTTTCCTTTAGTGAATACTTCCAACTCAAGTACAATTGACTTTTCTAAAATTCCATTTCACGGCCCTCAAAAATCCCATTTAAACTCGTTCTTTCAACTCTGCTTAAGACTTAGCTGGAATTGCAAAGGTCTACTTAGGAAATTCAAATCTAATTTAGATTTCCAGTATTCTTCAGATGATCTGTGATTCAGTCTGGTGATGTCAGACTGAGCCCCAATGGTCCCCAGGGGGCCCTCGTTGTCACTCTGATAGGCCTGAGATTACATGGGAGCCACAACACTACTTACAACCCTAAATGTTCACGTTAAAGTAAGCGTTCATGGGAGGCGTGAACAATATTCCCAACAGAGAGGAGCGAGAGGAACCCAGCGCCAAACTTTGCCCCGGCATTGAAAAAGAATTTGCATTTCTGTGCACCACTATCCCTTGTCAAAATGGCTTCCATTGAATCACCATCGTCGATATAATTAATTTTTCCAGCCTTCTTTCTCGTGGCGTGAATGGGATTTTGGGAGTGAAGCTTTCAAGTTCCCCTTTTTCCTCTCCCAACTTTTGTATTCTGCAGGAGGCGAGAGGATGGTGTTGAGACGGGCGGCTCCAGGCTCTGTTTGTCTGCCTCGCTCTCTGTCTGTCTCTTTGTTTGTCTGTCTCTGCCTCTGTCGGTTTTTACTTTGTGTGCTTCTTCTGTTTACATTTTATCGGTATGCTTTTACATGTGTGCCTATAATTTATGTTTCTCATTTTTCCTTGTTTTTCTCTGTTTTGTCTTGGTCCATGCACATCACTTTATGCTTCTGTTTCCCAGCTTCTCCTCCCTTTTCTATCACTGTGTATGTCTCTCTATACTTCACAATCATGATGTCTCTTCGTTCACTTCTATTGTTAGTCTTTGTATATTATGTCTCAGTCTGTGTTTGGTTCGGCCTGTCGGATTTATTTTTGTTGTTGTGATGTGTGTGTTGTGTTGTGTGTTTGCTGTGTGTGTTTTTGTACTCGGTGTGTGTTTTTATGCTAGGTGTGTTGTGTTGTGTGTATTGAGTTGAATCTGACAATGTTTCTCTATACATAGGATATTGATAAACGAAAGGTGGGAGCTGCTTGTTTCTGTTCATTCGTATGTAAATATAATATATATTTTTTTATGTTTCGACATTGGACATAAGCTTTCTGTGTAACGTTACTGAGGCCCAGCTATAGCTCACCCTGAAGCACACACACACACACACAAACACACACACACACACAGACACACACACAAACACACACACACACACACACAAAAGTATCCCACTAGCATCAACTAAGCCACTCAACAAGGAGAAGGCTGGCTGACTGACTGGCTGAGGAAGGAGGCAGAGGAAGAAGGGGAGGCAGAGGCTGGGTGCCTAACTAATGAGGCGACCAGGGCAGGCATTGTCCCTCATATTCAACCAGCCAACAATCGCCAATTCTCCCCCAACTTTAAAAGAGAACACAGGCGAGCTATACCAACTTCCCTCGAACCCTTTTTTATGATGCCCTTAATGACTTGACTTCCATAATTAATTCCTGTAGAAGCGAACTCAGGTTGGTGGTGTTGGTGGTGGTGGTGGTGTTGTTGTTGGTGTTGTTGTTGGTGGTGTTGGTGATGGTGTTGGTGTTGTTGATGTTGCTGTTGTTGGTGTTGTTGCTGGTGATGGTGGTGATAGAAGTGGTGCTGTGTCCTTCCTTCCTATAGGTGGTATTGGTGTTGGTGTTGGTGTTGGTGGATGTGATGATAGTAGTAGTAGTGGTGACGAAAATGGTAGTGGTGTTGGTGATGGATGTAGTGATAGTAGTAGTGGTGTTGGTGGTGATGGAAGTGGTGGCAACGAAAATGGTAATGGTGTTGGTGATGGATGTGGTGATAGTAGTAGTAGTAGTAATGGAAGTGGTGGTGGTAGTGGTGTTGGTGTCGATATGTACCCTGAGTTGTGTGTGTGTGTGTGTGTGTGTGTGTGTGTGTGTGTGTGTGTGGCCTTATTTATTTATTTATTTTGTTGTGTTTTTGTGTAAGTAGCAGTTGTGTTGTGTTGTGAATATTTCAGTTTGTTATCTCTGCCTAAAGCTAAGTAAGTTATATTTTTTAAATTGGTTATTGGTTTATATAGGCAGTAGTTGTGTGAAAGTTATTATTTTTACCTTTGAGTGAACTTGATGGTGTTATTATTATTATTATTATTATTATTATTATTATTATTATTATTATTATTATTATTATTATTATTATTATTATTATTATTATTATTATTATTATTATTATTATTATTATTATTATTATTATTATTATTATTATTATTATTATTATTATTATTATTATTATTATTATTTGTAATTTTGTTGTTTTTGTTATTATTATATGTGTTGTATGGACGTCGTTAATTATTCACATGTTTGTTGTAACCTAATTAGTAGTTATGTTATGAGAATTTGGTTGTTATTTCTGCCCATAACATATCTTTGTTATTATATGGATCTAAATATTACTAGCTAGATAAATAAATAAATAGATTGACAGAGAGAGAGAGGGGGAAGATGGAGAGGGAGAGCGAGAGAGGGAGAGAGGGAGAAACAGAAAGAACTAGACAGAGAAAGAGAATGATTGAGACACAGAAAGAGGGAGATAAAAAGAAAAAGAATGAGACAGAGAGAGAGAAAAAAGTGAGAGGAACAGAAAGAACGACACAGAGAAAGAGGGAGATAAAAAGAAAAAGAATGAGAGAGAGAGAAATGGAGAGAAACAGAAAGATCGAGACAGAGAGAGAGAGAGTGAGATAAAAAGAGAAAGAATGAGACACAGAGACAGAGATAGAAAGAGAAAAAGCGCGACAGAGAAAGAGGAAGATGAAAAAAGAGAAAGAATGAGAGAGAGAGAGAGAGTGATAGGTTAAGAAAGAAGTTGACGGTGCTGAAAATAATAGAAACGAGATGAACTTGCATCAGGTCTAACTCTTTCCAATTCACTGACGTTTAAAATTCCCGCCTTGGTAAGAATTCCATCTCCTTTATCATATTCGCGAATCAAGGATGTTTAAATATGCTTCAATTTCGAGAATGCATTGGGAAAGTGGAGAATTTTAATGACAATGTGGCGCCTTGAGAGATGCCAAGAAACTTTT
>JAWZYT010002847.1:40000-102500 GCA_034508575.1 Petrolisthes manimaculis | reverse complement strand
GAGTGTCTCCCCTAAAGAGGCCAACGCATCCCTATAACATACATACATAACATACCTTTCCCTCGGTTCAATGTCCAGGTGTTACAGAGGCGCCGTAATGACATTTCTAATCCAGTAGGAAATATTGGAATGGCCTATAGGATCCTACCCATGCAGAATAACACTCTTTCCTCGCCTGGCTTGGTTGGTCCCTCATTGCCTCGTCTGTCCCCACACCACTTCACTCACCCACACCATCAACTCCCTTACAGTGAACGTATACGGGTCTATTAGTCACTCAAACATTATAATTATTAGTATTACTATCTGTGAACGTGTTAACGAGAGATGATGGGAAGTTGCACGGGTCTGTGTTTGTTAGCAGCCCCGATGTGCGTTGGTAAGAGGAAATATTGCTCAAACGAACTGGCAAAGGGAAGGGACGAAATATTTCAAAACAGGACGAAGGTGTTGGTACTGCAGCTGCTGGAGGAGGAGGAGGAGGAGGAAGAGGAGGAGGAGAGGGGGAAGAGAAGGTAAATAGGAGGGAAGTGGTCAAACTCAGATGAGGGGAGGCGACACCTACACCAAATCACTGTGACACTATCGACACTCACTGAGGTTGTTGTAGACAAGTCGTAGATCGCTGAATCTTTGTTCTTGTCTATATTATTCCCTCAAGGACTACATTCATGTCCGCTGCCACCACCAGAGGTCGGTGTAATCGCTTGGTCTGTGTGAAGCTGAGTGTGTGTATTAGTATTCATCAAGGTATTCTAGATCTTGGTATTCATCATCCATACTGGACTGACGTGGACATAAACCTGTCTCGAGGTCCCACAAGTTTACTGCTATGTAAATTTAACATAAAACTCAAAACAAAGTCCCGTGTAGATAGTAACCTCTGGTGGTAACTGAGACGACAATAACCCTAGAGTGTACAGTTGACGTCTGGTGTGTTTGGTGAAGTGCGACATCACTGTGTTTGTTTACATAGCGTTCTTATGGTTAATACTATAACATTAGTGAGGTCTCCATTCCTTTACTATTACTATACGAGTTAACAAACAACATTGGTGCTACATTTCGCCAAACCCACCCGACGCTGTGCTCGTTACTAGTGAAAGTAACTGTACATCTTTACATTTTATGCACTTCAAATACAGGACAAGGACACTATAGTCATAAATAACTCCCTTTTTTCTGGAGTGAACGTTTGGTCCGCAGCTGTACACTCGTGATACATAATTTCTGACCAGAGTGTGAGGAGCAGAAAGCTTCGAATCGCCTGGTATTGCTCATTTCCCCACCCAGTACACCTATAGAGGCTGTGGAGTTGGAATGCAGGGTATGTGTGTGTGTGTGTGTGTGTGTGTGTGGTGCCTGCCGTTCGTCTCTGGTAAGGGATTACGTATTACGAGTGTACAGTACTGTGCATCGAGTACACAATTAACGTTTTCCCAGGACTCAGTAGACTGTAAAATATCAGTGTTGTAACAATCAGGAAAAGCAAAGGTGTGTAAACATGACGCTTGTTGATCTTCATTTGTTTACTCGATATTATCAATACTCTCTAAAAAGCTATTAGGTTTCGTTAAATAGAGTTTACTAAGAGTGTGTTGACGGCGTTCCAATGAGCTATTAATTAATTTCATTTTTACACAACGGAGCAATATTATCAGGATCATGGTAATCTAACTTGGCACACAAATAACAGCAACAAAAAGAGTCATGCATGTGTTCGCTATGTATACTGTGATTACTATACTGTACACTCGTGATACATAATTTCTGACCAGAGTGTGAGGAGCAGAAAGCTTCGAATCGCCTGGTATTGCTCATTTTTGTTCGTCCTAGTTTAAGAGCAATGATTACATTCTAAGTTATATATTATGTTCTTAGATACATGTTTCGCGAATCTTTTTATGTTTAAGGTGTGCAGATTAATACCCAGTTGTGTAAATTTTTTAGTGTACTTAGTCGAGAAGTCCATCACATCACGAGTACAAACAATGACAGACACAAACTCACACACTAACAAAAACAAACCATACATACAAACTCTACGCAAACCCATAGAAATAAACACAGGAGGTATACATAGAAACATATACATACACACACACACACACACACACACACACACACACACACACACACACACACACACACACACACACACACACACACGCGCGCACACGCACACGCACACGCACACGCACACGCACACGCACACGCACACACATACACACACACACACAAACAAACAAACAAACAATACACACACACACACACGACTACTACTACTACTACTACTACTACTACTACTACTACTACTACAACTACAACAACTACTACTACTACTACTACTACTACTCCACCTCCTCCTCCTCCTACTACTAACCCTTTCAGCCACCCGGAGTTAATAATTAAGGTAATATGTGATGTCTTTTCATAACTCAGTGGCTTATTTTGGCTCTTAACATAATGAACTCACTAGCTGGCGACCTTATACGCCAGCTCTCTCTCTCTCTCTCTCTCTCTCTCTCTCTCTCTCTCTCTGGCGACGGTATGATTATGTACACGTATTTTATTATTATTTTTTTTTCTTTTCATGCGTCCAGGTTAATTATTTTTTCCCAGGTGCTTTTGTGTGTGGTGAAAGCCGTGGGTGTCGGGGGTCGCCTTTCAACTTGCACGGGAATTTGGTCTCAACTCTTTTCTTCTCCTCCTCCTCCTCCATCCCCCTCCTTCCCTCCATCAACAACAACAACAACTACAACAACAACAACTACTACTACTACTAGTACTACTACTACTACTAGTACTACTACTACTACTAGTACTACTACTACTACTACTACTAGTACTACTACTACTACTACTACTACTACTACTACTACTACTACTACTACTACTAGTACTACTACTACTACTACTACTACTACTACTACTACTACTACTACTACTACTACTACTACTACAGCAATAACACCACTACTACTACTACTACTTCTACTACTACTACTACTCATCAAATTGTCAAATCAAGTGAACCAAAAAAAAAAAAAAATAATAATAATAATAACAACACCGTATTATCCTGTCTCATATGTGATTCCTCCAAACTATAATATATATGCCACGAAACACATACACATACATACTCCCCTATTATAGTACCATTGAGGAGATTTGTGTTTTGTTTTCTGGTATTGTTAAGTGGAATCCGTAGCCTTCCTATTCACCAACACTAGATATTCTCCTTACTAGACACTCCATCATTAGGTAATTCAAGGCTGATCTTTTATTATGGCTAACTATATTTTAACGATGGTCTAACTAAAGCGATCATTGTCATCATCATCATTAACATCTTCATTATTATTATTATTATTATTATTATTATTATTATTATTATTATTATTATTATTATTATTATTGTTATTATTGTTATTATTGTTATTATTGTTATTATTGTTATTATTGTTATTATTATTATTATTATTATTATTATTATTATTATTATTATTATTATTATTATTATTATTATTATTATTATTATTATTATTATTATTATTATTATTATTATTATTACCTTCGTATAGCTGTTTTGTAAGAAATGTGAAAGCATTAGTAATCTTGCCCCTGACCTCTTGTGGTGATAACTGGCACTATGAACACACACACACACACACACACACACACACACACACACACACACACACACACACACACACACACACACACTAAGAGAGGTGATCAATACCCGACTTCCAAGCGCGGATTAAAAAGACGGAGGAGGCTGTGTGTGTGGATGGCTAGGGAAGGGAAGGGGAAGGGAGGCAGAGGGACAGAGAGAGAGAGAGGGGCAGGTGGTAATAACCCTATATCGTACGTAGCCAGGGAGTGTTAAATTCAGTCGAAGATTAATACACCCGAGGACTATATAGTTGTAATGTGTGATGGGTGGGTGAGGGATGGGGTGATGAGATGAGGGGGTCGCGCCACGTCTTCACAAAAACCCACCCAAGGAGCCAGCCAGAAAAATCGTCGTCGTCGTCGTCGTCGTTAAATCCTCATATTATCAGGTTGTACCTTAATTATGCGGTGGTAATTATGGAAGGCTGCTGAGGGGATCATAGTAATAATACTGGTGTGGTCGTCAACATCTTATTGAATCATCTACATCTTCTTCATCATCATCGTTTTCGTATTTATATATTTTTTCATTATTATTATTATTATTATTTTTTAACAGCACTTTCACCACCTATCTATTCTTCAACCACCACTAACAACATTGCTATTCAACTTTCCTTCAACACTTCTCCATCACTTAACACCACCACTATAGCAACACTCCTCCTCCACCACTCCAGTCCCCCACCACCACTAACAACACTCCTTCACTACTCTAATCCCCCACCACCACTAACACTCCTCCTCCACCACTTATTGTCCCCACCACCTTTAATCCCACACTCCCTTCTCCACCTCTCTCTCCACCTCTACCTTTTCCACCTCTCTCTCCACCTCTGCCTTCTCCACCTCTCTCTCCACCTCTACCTTCTCCACCTCTCTCTCCACCTCTGCCTTCTCCACCTCTCTCTCCACCTCTGCCTTCTCCCCCTCTCTCTCCACCTCTGCCTTCTCCACCTCTCTCCACCTCTGCCTTCTCCACCTCTCTCTCCACCTCTGCCTTCTCCTTCTGCTCAGGTGAAGTGGTGTTGAGGTTATCTAAAGAAGGCTTGTTTATGTCTGAAGGGAATGGGGCGTGACGCGAGGCTTGACTGCTTTCTGTCCCCTCTACAACCTCTTGTGTCTCTCCTGGGGCCAAGAGAAAACACACACACACACAGACCAAGGTTAGGTTATAGGGTATGTTAGGTTAGGTTAGGTTAGGTTAGGTTTAGGTAGGTTCGGTTAGGATAGGTTAGATTAGGTTAGGGTTAGTTAGGATTAGGTTCGGTAGATTTGGTTAGGTCTTTGTAGGGTAGGAAAAGTTTGGTTAGGTCTTTGTAGGGTAGGATAAGTTTGGTTAGGTTGTTGTAGGTTAGGTTAGGTTAGGAATACAAGTTGAGGCAGCCGAACACCTCACCTTGCCTGTTTACTGAAATAAAATACAATACAATGACTGACTGACTGATTTTCTCACCTCTCGTCCAATTTGTAGAGCTTGTAGAAATATTTGTCCTGGTAGCGTGGAACATCATAAGGGAATTTATACCATGTCATGCAGCGAATTGGAAGGTTACTGAATCCAACAAATTATAAGCTACAAACCAGATCCCTCACTCGTATGTTAGAAGATTATACTGTAGTCTGTGTCCTGATGTAGTTTGGAGGAATCATTTACCCTTCATACCACCGACGACAGATGACCCCCTGAAGGATTGATAGTGAGGAGGGAATATTTATAGGGAGTTAGTTAGAGGAAGAATTTGTTGGGGAAGAGGAAAAAAAATGACAGGACTCGAAAAGTAATTTGGAGTATTAGGAAATATTAATTTGTGAGAGGGAAGACCTTGTGAGGTGACAAGGATTAGCTGTAGTGAGAGTGTGTGTGTGTGTGTGTGTGTGTGTGTGTGTGTGTGTGTGTGTGAGAGAGAGAGAAAGAGAGAGAGTGGGAGTAATCTGAAAAGGAGTGGAGTCTATAAGGTAATGAGAGAGTGAGTGCATCGTATAGGAAAATATAATGTGGGAGTGTGGAAGAGTAAAATGGTTTGGAAGTGAGAGGGTGTAAATTTATCTTGGAGTGATTGAGAGTAGAGTAATCTGGGAGTGAGAGGGAGTATAAAAAGATGAGTGAGAGGAAAGGAACAAGTAATCAGAGCATAACAGACTGTGAGTAAACTGGAGAGTGAAGAGAGAGGAGGAGAGGAAAAGGGAGGAGAGAGAAGGGGAAGGGAGGGGAGAAGAGAAAAGGGGAGGGGAAGGGAGGGGAGGAGAGGGGAGGGTAAGGGAGAGGGGGAATAGTTTGAGGATTATGAAGGTAAAGGAAGGAGGGAGGGATGGATGGATGGAGGGGAGGAAGAATCACACAAGGAAAGGGTTAATTACGGAGAAAGGAGGGAGGAGAGGATTACGGAAAGGGGTACGAGACTCAGTATTAAAGAGAGAGAGAGAGAGAGAGAGAGAGAGAGAGAGAGAGAGAGAGAGAGAGAGAGAGAGAGAGAGAGAGAGAGAGAGAGAGAGAGAGAGAGAGAGAGAGAGAGAGAGAGCTATCGTCATCAACACGTATAACATTAAATAACCTAATGTCAAATCATAATCATCATCTTCATCATAAAATCTCTCTTACACCAAACTCTCATTTTATCGACTACATCATTTTACAGCACACACACACACACACACACACACACACACACACACACACACACACACACACACACACACACACACACACACACACACACACACACACACACACACACACACACACACACAAACACACACACACACACACACACACACCATCAATACATACATACATACATATTAAAAAAAAAGGTGGGGAAGGGGTGAGGGAGGGGAGGAGGAAAGGACAAAAGAACACACACACACACACACACACCACCCCCCTTCGAAGCCCCACAAGACGGGAGGGGGGGGGGGGAAGAGAAGGAGGAGAGGGGAACGAAGGCAGGTAGGTAGGGGTTTGGTCAGGGGAGGAGGAGGAGGAGGTGAGAGAAAAAAAAATCGAATTAATTACACGACCACAGAATAGAGTCTTTTGCTAATTGACACAAAGTGGGAAAAGAAGTCGAGGGGGAAAATACGTGTCGGGATTATTATTATTATTATTATTATTATTATTATTATTATTATTTGAGACGCCACACGGGGAGTCATTAATTCCGGGGTTCTTCTTTTCATATAGGGGAGAGAGAGAGAGAGAGAAAGAGGAGAGAGAGAGAGAGAGAGAGAGAGAGAGAGAGAGAGAGAGAGAGAGAGAGAGAGAGAGAAATTGATTGATAGGTAGATAGATAGATAGATTGATAGATAGAGACAGAGATAGAGTGAGAGAGAAAAAGATATATCGATAGATTGACAGATATAAATAGATAGATAGATAGAAACATATATTATAATTATGCTGTACAATACTCATCAGCAGAAATGGAAATATAAACAAAGATGAATAAATATGAGTGGAAGGCAGAATAAACAAAGGAAATGTAAAAAAAGAGAAGAGAAGGAAGGAAGGAAGACACAGAAAAATTAAACTTAGATAAAGAAAAAAATGTAACAGCAAAAATAAAAAAAGATAAAAATTGATAATAAAAACTTAAAAACAGAAGAATGGTGAATGAGGAACACGAAATAATTTATATGTATGAGAGGAATAGAAATGAAAGAAAGTGAATAAACAATGGGTGTAAGAAAAAGATGATAATTATTCTCGGTGACTCAAATGACACGAAAATGTATGTATAAAAATGAGAGAGAGAGAGAGAGAGAGAGAGAGAGAGAGAGAGAGAGAGAGAGAGAGAGAGAGAGAGTTGTAGTATAGATACATAATTAAGTCATACAGATATTGAGGTCCATACACACACACACACTCAAACGAAAACACACACACACACACACACACACACACACACACACACACACACACACACACACACACACACACACACACACACACACACACACACACACACACACACACAGACTGTCCCCCATCTCTTTAAACGTGCCTGTCACCCTAAATGATCCCACCAACCCTATGTTCACCCACACCTCACCCATCTGTCTCTATCTCTCTATCTCTCTCTCTCTCTCTCTCCCTCTCTCTCTCTCTCTCTCATTTACTTCTCAATGTGATTATCTTGATTACCATTCTCTTTCTCTTTCTCTCTCTCTCTCTCTCTCTCTCTCTCTCTCTCTCTCTCTCTCTCTCTCTCTCTCTCTCTCTCTCTCTCTCTCTCTCTCTCTCTCTCTCTCTCTCTCTCTCTGTCCCTTGTCGTTTAAGGGGATATATTACATAGCATGCATTTGGTACATTGGAGTGCCTTGATTCCTCCAAAGTATGACAAGAAACAGAACTAGATGAACAAAAAATAAATAATGGTAGTCTGCATGTTGCTTAAAAATTAGTTTGGAAGAATCAGTTGTTCCAGATTTACCTTCACTTAATTCACTTATTTATTTCACTTATTCACTTATTTCACTTATTGTCCTTAATTAATTGGTTAGTACAGTGTTGGAAAGTTAATCTGCATGGAGCAACTGATTCCTCTAAATTATTATTCCAAGCAACAGATCACCATTATTATGTTTCGTATATCTGGTCCTGTTTTCCTGCATGGCTTATTTTGGAGGAATCAAGGCACTACAAGGTATGCACTGTATGTATGTATGTATGTATGTACCAGAAATATATTACCCCCCCCCCCTCTTAACCTATAGCTGAAAAGAATAATAATAATGATAAAAAGATGGAAGACGGAGAATATCTGACAATGAGTAGTCTAGAGGTAGGAGGTAAAGAGTAACAATAATAATCCCATACAATGATAACAGCTTTCCCCAACAGAAGCCAAGCCGACCGACCGACCACCCGCCTTCCTTCACCTCCTCCTCCTTCCAGCCTCTCGCCCCGGGCTGAGATGGAATGGAGCTAGGATTATTAACCAGACCCTTAATTATCCACTTACACTTGACCACAACCTTCCTCTCGCCAGGTGGTTCTTGCCCCCGCTGCTACTGTTATACCGCTAGGAACGATGATGCCTATATTTACCGGGTTTTCTACGGGTATAGTTGGTACAGTTGCCAAAAAAGGTATTGCGACAACTATTGATAGAACTTTAACCCTATAGTAATATCCACAACTATTTGTATGGAATATAAGCATGTATAACAGAAGGAAATATACATATCCTTCTGTAATACATACTTATAATCCCTACAAATAACTATGGACATTAATATATTTAATGTTGTATCATTAGTTGTCGCAATACCTTTTTTGGCAACTGTACATACGGTAAATTAATTCCCTGTGTTTGTTTGTTACTTCTTGTTAATTAAAGACCCGGTATTCGTGTATGAAAATGATGATAATTGAAGTCATCTGATTCCTCCTGCCTATGCCCTGAAACAAACTCCTTCCATATACTGTGTGTGTGTGTGTGTGTTTCGTGGCAATATTTGAAGGCCTCATTTATCTCCAATTTTCTGACTACATCACATCCCTAAATTAAAAACTTTATATATATAGAGTGATAGTTTTCCCTCACTCTTGAAGCTACTGAAAGGCATCGCATATACATACATCATAAATATATATATATATATATATATATATATATATATATATATATATATATATATATATATATATATATATATATATATATTTTTTTTTTCACTAGCAACCGTAGGAAAACCGCGTCATTGGCTGGTGTTGCCCTCTACTTACTCTACGTCATGCCCTCCGACCTCCCACACACACACACACACACACACACACAAGCACGCAGACGTAATTATTATACTCTCTCACCCACGCTTACGTTAGGTTAGGTTAGGGTAGGTTAGGTTAGGTTAGGGTAGGTTAGGGTAGACATACTCAGGCACACACTAGGTTGCTCGCTCTCACGTTTGTACAATTCTACCACAACATTTAAATTCGTATCGATGACTCACACAAATATAAAAGAAACCTTAATTTGTTCTTAATAACCTAGATATTTTCCCTTCATTCCTCCCTTTTCTTTTTCCTTCCATACATCCTTTTTGTTTTTCTTTCTCTTCCTCCTTATATCATGTCTTCCAGTCCTTTGCTTTCCCCTTTCCACCCTTACTCCATCATTCTTCTCCTCCTCCTCTTTCTTCTTTCATCTCTTTCATTATACCCAACTCTACCACTTCCATCCTTTCCTCCCTCCCTCCCTCCCTACCTCTTTACCACATTTCCTCTATCCATACTTTCTTTTCATCTTTCTTCCATCCATACTTTCTTTCCACCTTTCCACCATCCATCCTTTTCGTCCACCTTCCCTCTATACCTCCATCTATCCATCCTTTCCACCTTTCCTCCATTCTTTCATTCCACCTTTCCTCCATCCATTCATCCTTTCCACCTTCCCTCCCTCCCTCCGTGCCCCCTATAGTCCCCAGACCCAGAGAAGAAGAAAAATTAGACGTAACACTACAAGTTGTTCGCCTCCAAGGACCATAAAGCCCGGGGTTCAATATTTAGACTCCCGAGACAAAAGCCAAGGAAAGCCCCAGGGTGTCGGACAAGCCATGGAGCAGCCACAAAGAACCCGTGTTAATTATCCAAGGTCCTCTATTACTCCGTCTAAAATATTGACAACCAATGGTATACAGCGGATGCGCCTCGGGTACCTCCTTCCCTTCCCACCTTCCCCTCCCTCCCTCCATTCTCCCTCCTTCCCCTCCCTCCCTTCACTCTCCCTCCTTCCCTTCCCACCTCCCCCTCCACTCTCACTCCTCCCCCCCACTCCCTTGTCACAATGTTTGGGACGGGAGGCAAATTCTTCTTTTGATGTCATTTTCGAGTACGATCATTTTTCCTCGCCATCTTCTTGCCGAAATTTTGTCGACGCTTCTGCTTCTGTCTGCTCTTCGACTTGGGCTGATGAATTACTATATACTACACACCGCTTGTCGTCATTATTGCATACAAGTTAGTGCAGTATAATATAATATCTACACCATCTTCATTCAACCTTCACAATGAATGATAGCTATTATTTTTCTATCTTCCACACACACACACACAGCCTCTATGGAATGAAAAGAGAACTATAGATAGTCAACGTATTTTTATTTTATCTTTATGTGTTTTTTTCTGTTTATTTTTGAAGGGTACCAACCAGCAACCAACCATAGTCTTGGAGCCCTTCTTTTATTGGCCTATGGTGCACTGAAACAAAAACCCATTGTGTCCCCCTCGTGAACCCCGCTTACAGGACCCACCACCGTGACGCCCCTCAGCCCAACACCCCCCACCCCACCCCCCCTCAGCCCACGGTCCAAGGCCCACTGAGAGGAGCCTATATACCGTCGCACCTTCAGTATCCTGGATTGGGGCGCCTTGTGGTGGCACAGTCTCAAGGGGCACGACAAGCAACGCAACCTCTACTGAAGAAGGACAATTTGTTTTGTTTTTGTGTTTTGTCTGAGTGTGTCTGTGTGTGTGTGTGTGTTTCCGGGTACCCCTCGACTCCCCTGAATGTTGAATGTACAGTATATATAGGAGAGTAGTGATCGGCTCAAGGCAACACCACACCACCACGAGTTTTGGACCAACTTTTGGGATGGGAGAATATTACTTGAGGGACTTGTCTGGTTCACACATACAAAGGTACAATACATACATGTATTTTCTCCTCGCCCTTGTGTGTGTTCCAGGATAAAGGACTAATTTTCCACCAGCTCCATTGTTGATGTATAGGGGAACTGTGCTAATTTTCATGCCTCGTGTGTGTGTGTGTGTGTGTGTGTGTGTGTGTGTGTATGCACTAGGGTGTGTGTGTGTGTGTGTGTGTGTGTGTGTGTATGTGTGTGTGTGTGTGTGTGTGTGTGTGTGTCTGTGTGTGTGTGTGTGTGTGTGTGTGTGTGTGTGTGTGTTCAACTAATTCTTCCAAACCAACTCTCCCAGGAAATAATTATAATCCCTACGTTGTTACAAAATAAGGTGTTTGTTTGGTGACATGTACAGTATAAATTATATAGTTTGGAAACATCACCAGCCCTCCTCCAAGTCCCCCTCAAAACAACCAATAATAATAATCCCCTTAGATAAACTCTGGATATTTACACTGGGATGAAAGCGGAGGACACAACCGGATGGATAATGATAGTGTATGTGATGATGATAGTGATGGTATATGTGGTGGTGGTAGTGGGTGAGGAAGGGAGGGGGGAGGAGAGAGAGAGAGTGAGAGTGAGAGGGACAGGTTTCCATGCTGCCACACCGAGCCTCGTATTGATAGCATTGATCGCTCCGTGTAAACTTGTACTCGGCGATACGTATAGATTTCCCGAGTGAGGCTTTTCCCTCCGTATTGATGTCGGTGATTGGGCGCGGCACTCTCAGCCCGTCACCCAGCCCGACAGCCGACTGTTCTGAGTGCCAGCCTGCCAATAACAGCCTGTCGGGCCTTCTAAGCATCTGTTAGTTATTGAATGTAGACTGGAGGAGTCGTCTGTGTCTGTGTGTGTGTGTCTGTGTGTGTGTGAGTGTGTGTGTGAGTGGGAAGAGGGGTGAGTGGGTCTGGTTGGATGCATGGGAAGGGGAAGGGACTGACTACAGGTGAGAGAGAGAGAGAGAGAGAGAGAGAGAGAGAGAGAGAGAGAGAGAGAGAGAGAGAGAGATAGAGAGAGTATTCGTGTTGTCTCCAACAGACACAACTATACCGTCAAAGTTAGAAGTAGGACATTTAGGGGGATGAGTGTATGTGTGATACTCCTATTGAGATTAAAGCACGAACACACATACACATACACACACATACACACACACACACACACGATAGCACATATACGAGCACACACACATACACACAATAACATACGCACACACATGCACACAATAACATACGCACATGCACATTAAAATACACGCACACACACACACATACAAAATAACATACACGCACACACATACATACAAAATAACACACACAATAACATACACACCAGATAACACCCACACACACAATAACACACACACACATACACGACAAAAGCAACAGTGAGATACCATCATGGCATTTCACTCTAGCTCTTTGCTCCTATAGATCAATGGGTGACACACATACTAACACTACAGTATAGGGAGTTGTTACGGGGGTGTGGGAATAGGGGGACAGGCTTGGGGGGGTGCGGGAATAGGGGTACAGGCTTGTGAGGGTGCGGGAATAGGGGGACAGGACCCACCCCAAGCCTGTCCCTCTATACTCCCGCACCCCCCAAACCACCAGGTCTGTCCCCTACTCCCACACCCCCTTAAGGGACCCTGCATGTGTCGTAGTCAGAAAATTGGAGGTATACGAGTCCTTCAAATATTGCTACGAAACATCACCTCTAAGGAAGGAGCTATACAGACTATAGTTGCGTGACATGGTTAGGTGGAATCAAAAGCCTCCAATTTTTTTATACACGATCACAGGGTAAGCCCATACTGTATTTTCAACTTCACTTGTCAACAAAAGCACAATTAAGGGTATATAGGCCTACGTGTGTTCTATTTATTGACCGGTAGGCCTATATAAATTATACACTATGAGAATATTCCATCAACAGGAAATAAAATAAAATCATATTATGTTTGATTAAGTAAGTATGAGTTATGATTATTATTATGAAAAAAATATAATATGCTCGGTTTAAAATACGAAAAATATTTACATTCAAATCTGAGCAACTTAGATCTTTTCGTGAAGAGCGAAGTATATGTATATGATACTTATAATATACATACAAGGCTAAATAAGTATACGAAGATTATTTACACATATATAGCGAAGTATATAAGCGGACACAGAGTTTATTCATTTGTATTACGATATCTTATACTGAATATGTATGCGATATAATTATACGTGCAGTAAAAAAGAGGCTTCCTTTTGTTTCGTTAAAATTAACATACAAACCTTACGTCTTTATTTATTTATGAGTTTACATATTTACCCGACACTTAATTATAACATATAAATCATGTCGGGTTTCTTCGGAAGGACCTTTAGCGTGTGTGTGTGTGTGTGTGTCGGTATATACGGGCCTTAAACATTTGTGTGTGTGTGTGTGTGTGTGTGTGTGTGTCGGAGTACACGAGCCTTAAACATATGTGTGTGTGTGTATGTGTTGGAACATACGGGAACTTAACGTATGTGTATGTGTTAGTGTGTGTGTGTGTGTGTCAGCATTAATATGGCAAGGGGTCTCATTGTGGGGTTTAACATACATACATACACACATCCATTAACGATGATAAAGTACCACCAGAGCTATATATACACACCAGGGCACCGGGACAAACAACTTTCTGTCACTTTCTAAACGCAATTTTGACACTTCTCGCCCTTTACTTTATATCCCACACTGAGAGGCTGAGTGTGGAGGGGCAGGGGAGAGGAAGGGAAGGAGGGGAATGAGGGATGAGGGGAGGGGAGGGGAGGATAAGGAAAGGAGGGGAATGTAAGGAAAGGGAAGGACAGATGAGGGGAGGGGAATGGATGGGAAGGGATGGGGGAGGGGAAGGACAGATGAGGGGAGGGGAATGGATGGGAAGGAAGGGGAAGGACAGGTGAAGGGAAGGTAAGGGAATGTGAGGATATATGAGGGGAGGGGAGGGGAGGATAAGAAAAGGAGGGGATATGACAGGGAAGGACAGATGAGGGGAATGTAAGGAAGGGGAAGGACAGATGAGGGGAGGGGAGGGATAGGGGAAGGAAGGGAGAGGGGATGTATTGTTTTATCTCGTTATGTGCCCTCTTTTCCCCTCTATTCTTTCCTCTCATGGTTTCTCTCCTCTCCTTTATCACCTGTTCTCTTCTAATTCCCTTATTCTTCCCTCCATTATTATATTAATTTCTTCCTTTCTTCCCTCCTTTCTTCCTTCCTTTCTTCCCTCCTTTCTTCCTTCCTTTCTTCCCTCCTTTCTTCCTTCCTTCCTTCCTTCCTTTCATTCTTCCTTCCTTCCTTCCTTCCTTCCATTGCAATATGCTTCTTCCTTGATTGACATCCTTCTCTCTCTCTCTCTCTCTCTCTCTCTCTCTCTCTCTCTTCCTATTCATCTTCTCTTTGTCCATATCTCCTTTTAGCTCTTTCTTCTCTCCTCCCTCCTTTCTTCCTCCATCTGCCCTCCTCTCCTTTCCTCTCCTCTCCTCTCCTATTCTTCCTCCCTTCATCTCAATCTTGTCCTTGTATCTTCCACCTTTTCTTTCTCCCTGCCATTTGTCATTCCTTTTATTCACCATTTATATATCCCTTTCTTTTTATTCCTTTCTTCCTTTCCAACCCTCCTCTCTCACCTCTCCTCTCCCTCTCATTCTCCCCTCCTCCTTCTCCTCTTCCTTTTGTCTTCTCCTCGTAACCCTTTCTCTCTGTCCTCCCCCTCTTCCTCCCTCACCCCCCTGCTCCCCCACCCCACCCCACCACCCCCCTGCACCTAGGAGGGAAGGGCCCGACAATAGAGAAACTCCTTGGATGCTTAAGTCTAAACAAATAATTCAGCCTGTGACAAAGATTACAGGGTGTGAGGTTAGCGTCCCTAGATTAACTTTACATACAGAAGTCCTTGTTGCCACTTGGGTTGGAGAGACGGTCTGTGTGTTTGTTTGTGTGTTTGTGTGTGTTTATGTGTTTGTGTTTATGTGTACAGTGTGTTGTATTGTGGAGTAAGGGGTTCAGTTCCTTGATCACTTCCCTCTGCTACAGGCTAAAGAGTGCCATGGTTCTAACGCGCTTGTCGTAATTTACTCTTGAGGAGGAGGTGCAATTAAAAGTCAGAGAAAAGGTAATGAAAATGGAAAAGCCTCATAGATACTGTCGCTCCCACACCCCGTGCTGTTTCGCGCCATCAGCAGCCTTCGTCCAGACCTCGTGTCATATTTTCTTGGCGACCTTCACATGTGGTCACGTCTTGGACCAATCAGCTCAACAGAGTAACCCGCATATTTGTAACAACAGCTCACATTGGCCAAGAAAATGTGTTGTGCTCCGCCCCTCTGACTGAGTGATGATTTACTCGTGTGTTCATTGGCAGCGCGGGCTCTGGGCGTGGCCATGCCTGGATTCACAGGCGCACACTCGCCGCGCCACCTCTGTGGTGTAATATTACACTTGCCGCCTCACCGTCCATCATTCTTTTTGCGGTCGGCTAACAGTTCGCGACTCTGAGCGTAGCGCGCGAGACAGTGACAGCCATGAACCAAGTTCCGTCACCCACCAGTGCCTCTCCCACCGGAGGCACTGCCAAGAAGGAAGATCATATCAAGAGACCCATGAACGCCTTCATGGTCTGGTCACGTATGCAGCGCCGCAAGATTGCTCAAGAAAACCCCAAGATGCACAATTCCGAAATCTCCAAACGACTGGGTTCCGAGTGGAAGTTGTTGACAGAAGCTGAGAAACGACCCTTCATTGATGAAGCCAAACGTCTTCGAGCTCAACACATGAAGGAACACCCAGACTACAAGTACAGACCTCGCCGGAAGCCCAAGACTCTACAAAAGAACGGGTATAGTTTCCCTCTGCCATACTTGGCCACGTCAGCCCTGGACCCGTTGGGACCGCTGCATCAGACCTATTACTCCACTCCCGCTGTGCCCTCACCGCTGGACGTGGCCGGTGATAAGTCTCGTCTCTTCCCTACCGCTGGACTCCCACATCACTTCTACCCTGGCTTCGACCCTCAGCACTTCAGCAAGCTGGCGGCGGCACAAGCACAAGCACAGGCACAAGCACAAGAACATTATAAACCCATGACGTCCCTGGCTTGTAGTGACTCTGCCGCCGCCGCTGCCGCTAGTGTATCCGCCGCCTCTATGAGTGGTATGTCAACAGTATCAGCTCTATATTCCTCCTTGTACTCCAAGTCTGCCTCGTCATTGTTGTCGGGTATGTCTGCGGGTTTGAGTAGTGGACAACAGGGGGCGCCGCAACATCAACTCTACCCAGGATATCCTCCCTCCGTTGACCAGCTCCGTCGGCCCGTCTCTGTCATCTTCTGAGGAGACTCCCAGCCTGCCGATACTCCCGGCGTGCGGCGGCTGCAGAGTGTAAATAGTGTGCAGTAGTGGTGTGGTGAGTGGTGCCGGGCAACGCTCCCTGTGTGGTGACTGTGGCGGCATAGACCGTGTGGTGGTGACGGTGGCGGCGGCGGCGATCAGGGGGTGGTGAGAGGCTGCGAGTTGTGTGCCTCCGCCGCCGCCACCACCGTCGTCTTGTGTGTCAGTAGGTCGTGCCGGCCTGTCTTATGGCAGTGTAAGTACTCGTGTAGACTTTATGTTGGTCACTACATCATCATCATCAGTTCCTTCAAGACAAGTTTGTAGTTGATGAAGTAACTTACAGTGTCCCTTTGATCAGGTCAAAATAATAACCAGTGTACAAGTGCGTCTAGAGACTAGTCCTTTGAAGCTCATCTATGGAATTATATTTAACTGTTGTTTTGAATGTTGAATATTATTATTATTATTATTATTATTAATTATTATTATTATGTGTAAGCCGTCGTACTTTTTGTATTCTGTACATAGCAACCACCTGATGTTAATAATAACCGATCTTAAACTATATAATCTTTTATTGGCCATTTCCCAACACCCTCCCACCCACCCATGACCGTCCCTCCCCCTGCAGACAGACAGACAGACACACACTCTCCTTCTCCCCTCGACATTCATTAATCGGAGTAAAGAAGTTGATTACAGATGGCCCACAGTTAGTCAGTCAAGTCAAGTCTGTGATAACGGAACTCACCATCACGAGTCATCCATCACCTTCCTTCCTTCCTTCCCCCACAAGTCTCAGTAATTGGATCACAAGTACAAACATAATAATATTTATCCCAGACGTAATCCCCAATCATATTTTCATAAGTACTGGCTGGTATCCCTTCTTCCCTGACCTATAATCCCCAATAATTGCTTCAAAAATACTGATATATTCCTCTGTGACCTATAAAACCCAATTAGCAACAGACAGTCAGTATCATGCATGGGTCAGTAAAAATAATAGATCAGAATTAAATTGCTAATCTTTTATCTCTTCTATCATGACGTATTAGTGACATACAGTATCATTGGTCAGTAAAAATAATGTAATAATTGAGTTAAACTGTTTGTCTTTCTTGCACCTGACTGACTGACTGACTGACTGACTGCTAACATGGAACGAGGCGCCTAAGTACATTAATTTTATTTCACTTGACATCCTGACATTTTTCTCACGATAATATTCCCTCACGTTGCTGCTGCTCCGTTTGATGATGTTCCTTCACCCTTGATAATGATGACCAAAGCGACCCTCCATGGATGCTTGATAAAGAAGAGAAACTAAACTTGGTTCTGAATGATAATACTCTATTTATATACTTATTTTTCTAAAGAAGAGAAACTAAACTTGGTTCTGAATGATAATACTCCATTTATATACTTATTTTTCTAAAGAAGAGAAACTAATCTTGGTTCTCAATTATAATACTCCATTTATATACTTATTTTTCTAACCTGGTGAAAATGTACCGACGCACCCACTAAGAAAGACATGGCATGGATAATTTTGGTAATATATATATATATGTAATGGAATCCAAGAAAAATTTGGTAATATATAATTATATGTAATGGAATCCAAGACAAATTATGCCCAGAATTCACATAATTAAGTATTAATCTGTAACTTATAAATACTGTAACGTATGTAACATGGTGACCTAAGGAAGGTTTTGATACTTTGAAGGGAATCGGTGCATTTTCACCAGGATAAAGAAATAAGAAAAAAAAATAAAATAAATAAAAGCTCACTATATTATCTCGCACGGACGGACGGTTGACTCACAAATGCGTCATAATTATTGCATTCATCACCCTCTCAGGATTTATATTTAAAGTACTCACATGAACTTATCAATTCGTCCATTATATTCTTCAACAAATGTAAAGTACGAGAAGTTAAAAAATCTTTAACACTTATTCCAATTTGACGCAAGTGTGAGTCGGACGTCCCTGTGCGATGGAGCCATTAATTAAAGAAAGACACTAAAGAAAGCAGCCTCTCTACACAACAACAACATATTGAGGACCATTTGGTTATGTGGTTCTTATAATAAGTTTTAAAGAAGGACACAACATACATCAAAAACATACTGTATCTGATAAGCAAAGATAGTCCTTATGAAAATTTACGTGTACAATACAATATATATATATATGTTCTTACTAACTCTGCAAAGGACATCTCTAACTACAGAATATATAGTTACTTCCCCAGCCGTCCCAGTACCAGCTTTCCACTCACCACGGGGACTCATACACACACACACACACACACACACACACACACACACACACACACACACACACACACCACTAGGAACACCTTCAAAGTATAGGATAAACTGAATCACTTAAAAATATATTACCCGTCCATTCAATAACAAAATTATAGTTACCTTCAGGCAAAGCAACCCTATAAAAGTAACAATTAAGGGGAGACTACAGTTTTTGCTTTTTAGGAGATATTGATTCCTCCAAACTATTCCCAGCAACAGACCTCCATTATTTTTGTTCATCTGCATGGTCTTGTTTCCTGGCATACTATGGAGGAATCAGTTGCTCCAGATTTACCAACAACAAGACTTCAACCCCGTGCACGCCATAGAGTTTGCAAAGTCATGGAAATTATAAATAAGTACAGTCTAGGGTTAAAATTTCTTACCTACTTATCTTTTTCATCACTCATAAAACCAACAAGCGAGACAACAGCGGAGATTGATCGGTGGCAACAATTCCGAAGAGTTAAAGAGAATCAATCAAACACAGACAGAAACATTATATAAAAACAATTAACCACGTATACATAATAATCACTGACCAAAACAATATATAAAACCAACCACGTATACATAATAATCACTGATCGAAACATTACATAAAAAAAACAACCACGTATACAATGTTGATAAGACCGACGCTGTTATCGGTAATACATTAATAATACTTCAGTGGTCTAAACTCTACTAAACACACCATCATGAAAGACAGTTTGTATCAGATCTTAAATACCTTCCTTTGCCACGTATCCTAAATTCCTACGGGTATTAGTTTTATCTACTGGTAGGCTATATATTTTTCTGCGGCTTATAGCGATACTGTAAACTTATAGTATCCGCCGATGTGTGATAGAATAATTTTTTAGAGAGAACTGAGAACGGGGTCTATAAAATGATAATTTATCGTGTTTAAAGGGAGGTTCTCTTCTTTGTAGGTGAATTGGAAGGTCTGTGATTCCTCCAAACTATGTCACGAAACAACAGATCCCTCTTAAAGAACGAACTATCACCGTCAGGGAAAAAAAAAAAAAAAAAAAAAAAATCGAATACGCAAATTGATACATAAACAAAAACTAATAATTATGTTCCATCGGCATTAGAAACATACACAACAAAATGGACAACGACATTCTTTCTTCGGGTAAATTTGGTGATCGGAGGAGCATGGATACCAAACATAATAAATAATACTGGGTTAGGAAAATAATGTTACGGAGTCAAGGAGCGTCGGCGAATTATGTCTTATATACCTGGTAAATGAAAGTACACACCGTCAGCATAATCTCGCGTCAATTCCATCCATCCCTGTTTTTAATAATGCTAATAATTATATGACCATGCAGAAAAAGTAACATTCTGAACCATCCAACCAGCACCTTCTATCCTAATAACATATAATTATATTTTTACTCAGTGAGAAATATATATTTATATGTCTGTCATCTCTGCTTTTAATTCACTATCGTATTACAACAACAACATCAACACTCGACTCACATACTTAACTTCGCAGGTGAATATGCAGGTATTATGGACTGATGATACTGTTCCCATTTCCCTCACGATATACATACACTGACTCAGATGGCAACGATGGATATATATATAGATGACTTATTATGGAGACGAGAAACCACATGACTGACGGGAAAAAAAAAAAAGCGACGGTGGATATATATATAGATGACTTATTATGGAGAAGAGAAACTACAAATCCCCTATTAGTACCATTGAAGGCTTCTGTTTCCTGGTATATACAGTTTTTTGGGAATCAGTAGCACTCCAATTCCCCCGATTTTTTTTTTTAATTATTATCCCTTAATTAATAAAAAAAAGTGATTACGATCGGGTCTTATATTGTTCTTACATATGTTTATTTTCTTATTCGTTGATTTTCTTTCTAATTTTTCTTTATTGTTTTGTCTTTATCTTTGCGTGGGTTAATTAATTGACATCGAATTAAAAATATAATCATCAGATAAAGTCATTTATTTAAGATTTTTTTTTTTCAGATTGTACTATTATTTTTTTTTTATTATTATTATTTCTGTTTTCCTTCCTTCTTTATATTTGGGTTTCAGATTGTACTATTTTTTATTATTATTATTTCTGTTTTCCTTCCTTCTTTTATATTTTCATATATATTTACTGGGGTTAAATTTCCTTCTTTCATTTCTTCATTTAGTACTTCTTTTTTCTTTCATTCATTTATTCTTTCCTTCCATCTTTCATTTATTTTATTTTTTTCCTTCCTTCTTTCAATTATACATTTATTTTTATTTTTCATTTTTTTTTAAATTTTCCTCTTTTCTTTCATTTATTCAATTAATTTTCCCTTTTATTTATTTACATATCTTTTCTTCCTTCAATTATTAATTTATTTTTCCCTTTAATTTATTTATTCTTTCCTTCCTTTCCTTCAATTATTCACTCTTTCTTCCCTTCATCTATTTATATATTTATTCTTTCCTTATTATATTCCTTCCTTCCCATCAATTATTATCCTTTACATTTTCCTTTTCGTATAATAACTAACAAGGAGTATAGATATATAATTATAGTCCTTGACAATATTTCTGTATAAATAAAAGGAAAAGAGGAAAACAGAAAACAAAACAAAATAATAGTACATTCAGAAACCCAATATTAAAAACTTTATAAAATGATTATATTTATTCGATGTCAATTAACCCACGCACGCAAAGAGAAACACAATAAAAGAAACTAGAAAGAAAAAAAAAACATAAGAAATTTCTGAGACCCGATCGTAATCACTTTTTTTTCTCTGATGACTCTGTTTAAGGAATAATAATAATTATATTTTTTTCGGGGGAATTAGAGTTTGATTAAGATACATTATATTTTTTTTGGAGGAATTGGAGAGCTACTGATTCCCCCCCCCAAAAAAAAAAAAACAATGTAGGACACACACACTCACACACACATACACATACACACACCTCCGTATAAAAATGAAGGATGTGTTGTGTTGTCTTTTGTTGCATTGTTTAGAGGAGGTGCAGTTTTCTGAGTGCATGGGTGTCCTTCCCTACATACATACATACATACATACATACAAACAGTACATTCTCCCGTCGAGGACTAATAGCCACTCCCAGTTGATATCACTTAATGGCCGCTGCTGGTGGTGAAGAGGAGGAGGAGGGAGGAGGCGAGAGAAGGGGAGAAGGGAGAGAAGAGGAGAGAAGGGGGGAGAGGAGAGGAGATATAGGGGAAAAGAAGGGAGAGGAGAAGGGGAGAGATGGGAAAGAGAAAAGGGGAGAGAAGGGGAGAGGAGAGAACAGAATTGGAGAGGAGAGAAAGGGAAAGAAAGCTAGGGATAGGAGTTGAAGGGGCCGTATACTTCCACCCTGTAGCCTATATACTCCCGTCCGTCAAGTCTTCCCCCGCAGCGCTACACATGCAACAAACGTTTAACCGCACGTTTTTTGTCTTTTCTGGCTGTTTACAAAGACATTGGCAAGTATGAAACGTTCTGCTGACGGACTCCAAATGTCAAGTCACATTCTAAAGGTACAGATGACGTTCTTCCGATACATCAAACATAGACGAATAGTATTGTAGAACAGAAAAAAATAAAAAAATTGGTGGTCTTCACACGATGTAACAAAGTGTAAAGATTTTCTGACTTTTATCTGATCGTATCAAACAAACCCAAAACAACATAGAGATTTCTAAGTCAAAGTCCACACGTTTTGACACCATTAATTAAATAAAAACATATATACTGTATAATTTTTTTTATTATTATTGAGTTTAATTAAACATTGACTATACAAAAAAAGTCACACATGCAATGATAGTGAAAATAGTTACCGTATATAAAAAAAAATATATATATGTAATTGCTTCCTCCAGACAAATAAACATAAGAGAATAAACATAAGAAAATAATCATAAGAAAATAAACAACAGAAAATAAACAAAAAAATAAACAAAAGAAAATAATCATAAGAAAATAAACATAAGAAAATAAACATAAGAAAATAAACATAAGAAAATAAACATAAGAAAATAAACATAAAACAAATAATAAACACACTCTCATCTTCATCAACAGATTAGTGGGTGGGAAAAAAAATGATGATGTTTATCGGCTCTGTACTGAAGGAGGGAGGGAAGGAGGGAAAGGAAGAGGGTGATGACAGAATATACCACACTTGGATTGGTTCGAGTCCCGGGGCGTCAGTGGGAGGAAGGGGGGAGTAAAAAGGGAAGTACAGAGTGAGGGGTGGGGGTGGGGATGGATTGAGAGGGAGAAAAATATAGGAATATATGGGGATTGGAAGGAACGAAGGAATGAGGGAGATAGATAGATATAGAGGAGTGGAATAAGTGTATGAGATGAGGGGAATGAAGGGGAAGGAAGGGAAGAGGAGAATGAGGTTGATGGAAGGAATAAAAGAAGGAGAAACTAGGGAATGGAATGAATGAAGGGGTAGAAGAAAGGAAGAGGAATGAAAGATAAATTGAAGAGAAAGAGAGACAGAGAGAGAGAGAGAGAGGAAGGAATGAAAGACAGAGAGAGAGAGAGAGAGGAAGGAAAGACAGAGAGAGAGAGAGAGAGGGAGGAACGAAAGACAGAAAGAGAGAGAGAGAGAGAGAGGGAGGAACGAAAGACAGAGAAAGAGAGGGAGAGAGAGAGAGAGAGAAACGAGGAGAGGGGGTGAGTGAGAACGAACGAGAGACGAGTAGGGTGTATATGAGTGGCGGGAAGGGGTGAGGGGAAAGGGGGGAAGGAAGGGGGCGTATATAGGGGGATCACACCCTTCTGAATTATTCATGTTGGACGTAATCTGGATTATTCACCCCCGACGAGTGAAGATTATCCTTACGGGGGTAATTATGCCGTATTAATTAACTGTTTGGGGCAATAAGGTGTTGGAAGGCAGACACATGTATTGGGGAAGCAGTGGTGTGGGAGTCGAGGTGAGGGAGTGAGGGAGGGATGTAGAGGGAGGGAGGGAGGGATGTAGGGTGAGGGATGGATGGAGAGGTAGTGTGGGAGTGTGGGAGGGATGTAGGGTGAGGGAGGGATGAAGTAAGAGGGAAAATATGGGAGAGAGAATGAGGGAGTGAGTGAAGAGTGGAGGTGAGGGAGTAAGAGTGTGATGTAAACGACTGGGAAAAAGTGGGAGAGAGAATATTATTGTCATTATTATTATTATTATTATTATTATTATTATTATTATTATTATTATTATTATTATTATTATTATTATTATTATTATTATTATTATTATTATTATTATTATTATTATTATTATGACAAATACTTCTGATAACAATTTGGGGTGGTAGGCAAGAACATTCATAGTGTTAACGATGGTGTGGTAAGGGTACGATGGCTGTGTATTGTGTCTATGTGTTTAAGAAGTACAGTGTTGGCAATTATGGAGCAACTGATTCCTCCAAACTATTCCAAGCAACAGGACGCCTTTATGTTTGTCCATCTGGTCCTGTTTCCTGGCATATTTTGTAGGAATCAAGGCACTCCAATGTACCAAAAGTATACCCTTCACCTTAATATAATGGTGTGTGTGGTAAATGTAATCAATAGCTGTGGACACTTGCCTTACGTTGTGGTGTGGAATAATCAATATAATCCACAGTATAATCTCCCAACACACACCACTGCTGTCTCCCCTTCTCTCTCTCTCTCTCTCTCTCTCTCTCTCTCTCTCTCTCTCTCTCTCTCCTACCTTTCTCCCTCCTCTCCTCTCCTCCTACCCCACTTCTCATTCCTCTTCTCCTCTCCCCATTTTCTCCCTTCTCTCCTCCTCTCTCCCCTCCCTTTTCTCTCCTCTCCTGCCATTCTCCCTCCTCTCCCCTTTCCTATTCTCGCCTACCTTTCTCCCTCCTCTCTTCCTCCCCTCCTCTTCCCCCCTCTCCCCACTTCCCTCCCTCTCACTCTTCCCTCCTTCCCCTCCCTCCTTCCTCTCCTCTCCTCCCCATTATTGTTCGTCTTTATCTTCTCTTCTGTTTCTCCATCTCTGCGGAAGACGAGCCCAAGCGAAGAGAGAGAGAGAGAGAGAGAGAGAGAGAGAGAGAGAGAGAGAGAGAGAGAGAGAGAGAGAGAGAGAGAGAGAGAGGGTGATAAGCCGATATTCTGTACCTCTTCTTCCCCTCTTTATTATACTGTCTCCTCTTCCCCTTGTTTAGTTAATATTTATTTAGTCACTGCATGATTCCTCCAAACTATTCCAGGCAACAGGACACCATTATTTCTGTTTATATGGTCCTGTTTCCTGGCATACTTTGGAGGCATCAAGGCTCTCCAAAGTACCAAAAGTATACCATCCATCCCCTTCAACCTGACATAAAGGCACAACAAATTCTCTTCTAACTAACATGACGTTGATAGAGTTTTACAGATGAACTCCTGCTTGTGTAAATCTAATTCATTCTCTTCTAACTAACATGACCTTGATTGATTTTTACATATGAACTCCTGCTTGTGTGAATCTAATTCTCTTCTAACTAACATGACCTTGATAGATTTTTACAGATGAACTCCTGCTTGTGTGAATTTAGAGTGTAATTTTACTCTGGGATATTTTTGTTATTAAACTATTATTTATTTTTTTGTTCTCTTTACTTGGAAATAATATAACGGGTCCCTCATTAAAAAAAATGGAATGAAGGAAATATGGAAGGGAGTATAACTAAATAGAATATGAATGGAATAAATAAAAGGAAAGAATAAAGAAAGAAAGGAAGGAAGGAAATGAAAGAAGGTGTGAAAGGAAGGAAGGAAGGAAGGACAGAAATGAAATGAAAGGAAGGAAGGAAAGGAAGGAAGGAAGGAAAGGAAGGAAGGAAGGTAGGAAGAGAAGGAAGGAAGGAAAGGAAGGAAAGGAAGGAAGGAAAGGTAAGCCCCCCCCCTCCCCCAGCTTGGTCCAACATCCAGCAGTCAGTGTTTCATGTCAAATCAAACCAAAGAAATATGCAAAATGAAATGTCACAAGTCATCCCAAGTCCCTCTTTTCATTCCTGTAGAGAGAGAGAGAGAGAGAGAGAGAGAGAGAGAGAGAGAGAGAGAGAGAGAGAGAGAGAGAGAGAGAGAGAGAGAGAGAGCTTCTTCTTCTTCACCATCATCACCATCACTTCCGCCATCAGTGTCTTGTGTAACCATCTATATGTATAAAACACTCCGTCTGTCTGTCTCTGTGTGTGTTTAGCCGCTATGCACGGCCGCATCGTTTTTACCTAGAGTAAAAAGTAATACTCCATTTTGATCAGTAAAGCCTGGGAAGCGTCATCGGCCTACAATTTTTTTTCAAATGACCATTGGGGGGGGGGGGGGGCTTGGTGGGTTTCGATCCCAGTACCCCTGCAGCCCAATTCGCCACTCGGGCCTTGCTATTTAATCGTGGCTGTTACAATGCCACCTTCTGCTATAGTTGCGTGATGGATAACTTTTGTGGTTGTAAAGCTGGCATGGTTTCTCTGGGGGACCAGCAACCACACCGGATAATGGACTCCTCCCACCCTTGTAATAAGTTCACATAAATAATTAGGGGAAATTTATTGACAAAACCCTATGTAGGATCTTCACCTGGACAACGTCGGGTATCTCTGCTAGTTATTCATATTTCATCACCAACACTACCATCACCACTAGCACCACTACCACCACCATCTCATATTAACAACACACTCCCTTCCATCACCACCACCATCCCCACATCAACATTTCACACACTCTCTGTCTCTCCACCACATCAACAACAATACTCTCACTCTCCCACCACCACTACCACCACTGACTGCTAGGGTTCCTGTGTTTCGCTTATCTCCTTATCATTTGTTATCTAGCGTCCTTGTACATTCATTTCCCGGACCAGTTGAGGAGCCACGCGTCACTCCTTTACTCATTTCCCATAAAGCAGTTATCTATGTTGTCTCCCTCCCTGCCTCCCCTTCCCTTCCCTTCCCTTCCTTCCTTCCTCACGCCTGCCTCTCCCTGCCTCTCTGCCTCCCTTCCTTCCCTCCCCTTCTTTCCTCACGCCTGCCTCTTCTCTTCTCTCCTTCCTCCTCTCTCTGTCTGTCTGTCTCTCTCTGTCTGTGTGTCTGTACGTTATGTCTATCTCGCCTCTTCCTACTCCTTCCCTCAGGTCTCTTTCTCCTCTCTTCCTTGCGCAACTCTCTCCTCCCTTCTTAACACCTCTTCTCTCCTCTCTCTTCACCTCTTTCCTCTTGCACGCTTCTCCCTTCCTTTCACTCTCATCTCTTCCCTCTACACTCTCTCCTTTCTATCTCCTTTCTTCCCTTCTCCCTCGCTCTCTTTTCCTTCCATCTTTCCTCCCCTCTTCCTTTACCTCCTTTCCACAAGCCTTTCCCATTTTGCTCTCATTTCTCTATTATATCTTTCCTCTTCTTCCTCTGTCCATTTTCTCTATCCTTAGTCCTCAAATTTCCCTTTCTCTTTCCTGCCTTCCTGCCTACCTTCCTACCTACCTACCTTCCCCTTGCATTCACACCACACGTTTTGTTTCATGTCACAACACACACACACACACACACACACACACACACACCGTCCAAACAGACTGACTGACTGACTGCCTCTGTGTTTACATATCTGCATACATACATACATTCATCCTGAAAAATCATGACAGCGGAGTGGTTTGTTTTGTTTTTTCCTCCCAACTAGAAATGAACCAACGATTGATTGATTGATTGATTGATTGATTGATTAATTAATTATTTGTCTTCTAAGTAATAATTATGACCACAGATGCACGATACATTCCAATATTTATGAGTATAAGTTTATAAGTATAAGTAGTAGATATAAGTGCCTACCAGTCGTACCGAAATATTTGGCCTAATTTGTCTTGGATTCAATTACATTTACCCGAAAGTCAAAACTGAGGAAGGTGACATATTTTTGCCACGACAATATTTCCTCACTGTAGGCTATATATATGAGAGAGAGAGAGAGAGAGAGAGAGAGAGAGAGAGAGAGAGAGAGAGAGAGAGAGAGAGAGATTGTGTGTGTGTGTGTGTTTCATGTCGGGAGCAGTAGGTTTGTGAGTGAGTTGACAGCAGCGCCAGGCCTCCAGGTGACGCCGCCGCTCTACAGTATACTCTCTCTAGCCGACGACTCTCAATTCCTCCTTACCTCTCTCTCCTCTGTGTGTGTGTGTGACCCATATTATTTAAGTGTCCCTCCTTTCCTTCAGTCTATTTCCTTCGTGTTTGCTGTCTCTCCTCTCAATTCCTTCCCTCTCTTTCTCTGTGTGACCCATATTATTTAAGTGTCCCTCCTTTCCTTCAGTCTATTTCCTTCGTGTTTGCTGTCTCTCCTCTCAATCACTCACCTTCCCCTTCTTCCTATACGATCTTTCTTCTTCTTAAGTTAATTTCTTTTATCTATATTCAAGAACACTAACATCGTATATCTTGAAATTTTTTAACCCGATGATGGTAAATGTTTGGACGTCGAAAAGTAAATGATTTCTGAACACACTATAAAAAGCGATAAATAATGATACAGGTTTACATTTTATATTATGGAAAACGAAACAAATTTACATTTATTAAGTTCCTTACATAGAATTTTAATGGGCGGTGTTAGACGTCAGCTATTCTCCAGATTAAAAATAAATAAAAAAGTGTGTGTATGTGTATGTATGTTTGATCCAGTGACAGTAGGTGGCCTTTTAGTATAAAAATAATTGGTAATATTGATCAACATTTTTAGAGATGTAATGGGGATCATCGATAACCAATTCACAAATATTATAATATATAAACATTTTTTTTAGGGCTTGCATTACGGTTCAATTTAGCGGAATTCCTGAAAACTATATATAATAATTTTTGAGAAAGGTAAAAACCATTGATACAACTCGGTGACATGAATTATTTACACTTTATTACTTTTTCTTTAATTTATATGCCAGAAAAAACAACACTATACACCTATAATTATATTTGTGCTAAGTGCAGAAAGGGAACATTATTTTACAAAGGGTAATAATGTCGATACTTCACAAAACCTGGAATCTGAAAATCATCATTATTTATACTCTAAAAAAAAAAAAAAAAAAAAAAAAAAAAAGTGAGGAATGAATATACAGTAGAATAAAAATAAAAGGACTCTGTGATGAAAGTTGATAGGTGTTCACTACCAGTTGTTCCTGCCCCTCTACCACCACTTCATATCACAACAACACATCTGTCTATCTATCTATGCTTCCCTGGGACACGTATATATCCTCAGGAAATTGCTGTCCTCGCCCTCTTGTCGCTCGCTGTTACTCCATGGTGGTGGTGGTGGTGGTGATTGTGTTGTTGTTGGTGGTGATGCTGCAGGAACACTTACTCACTCACTCACTCATGCATTCATTTATTTGCTCACTCACTCACTCGCTCGCTCCCTCCCTCATTTAATCATTCTTACTCGCTCACTCACTCATTCATTTACTCACTTACTCACTCACTTTTCTACCTTCCTTCATTACTATTGATCCCCAAGTCTCACTCACTCACTCATTCACTCACTCACTCACTCACTCACTCACTCACTCACATTTGAACCCTTCCCTCAGTGTAATAATTTTCCAAGTGTTGCTGTATTTCATCTGAACATGAAAAAAATTCTTGCCATTTTTTTAACTTTTGTTCTTGTGGTATCTCAATTCTTGTTTGGTTTCAAGGTGTCACCCTATTCCACCCTCACCCTACACTCTACAGTCTTCCTATCACCCTAATACCCTGTCATCCTTTCACCCTATCCTTTCACCTTCACACTACAAACCTAATACCCTGTCACACTATCACCCTACCCATTCACCCTCACTCTACTACCCTATCACCCTACCCTTTCACCCTACCATCCTAATACCCTGTCACCCTATCACCCTCATCATACATACATACATACACCCTCCTATCAACCAACACCCTATCAGTTGCACCCTACACCCTATCACCCTACCTAGCACCCTTTCACCCTACACCCTTATACTCCTATCACTCTATTACTCTACACCCTTACCACCTTACCCCTATCACCCTATCACCCTGCCACCCTAATCATGTTCTCTTTCCCCTCTTTTTGGGCAACTTAATCTCATCCGTTCCCTCCCTTCAACTCTCTCTCTCTCTCTCTCTCTCTCTCTCTCTCTCTCTCTCTCTCTCTCTCTCTCTCTCCCTTTTCATCGATATATCCTTCTCTCTATTGTTCCCTTCCCTTCTCCCTTCCTTTCCTTCCCTTCCCTTCTCCCTTCCTTCCCTTCCCTTCTCCCTTCCTTCTCAGATTCCCTTCCTTCCTTTCCCTTCCCTTCCTTCTCCCTTCCTTCTCAGACTCCCTCCCGTTTCCTTCCCTCTTCACTCTCACTGTCCCCTCCCTTCCCTCATCCCCTCACTTTTTTCTCTCTCCATTCATTCTCTATCTTCCTTCATACCCCCTCCCTCCCTTCCTCCTTAGCCTCTCCCTCCCTCCTTACCCTCTCCCTCCCAAATTTCCCTCCCTTCCTCCTTACACTCTCTCTTTACCCTCTCCCTCCCTCTCTCCCTCCTAATTTCCCTCCCTCCCTCCCTCTCTCTCCCTTCCTAATTTTCCTCTCTCCCTCTCTCTCCCTCCCTTCCTCCTTCTCTCCCCCAGCCACCTGTGGAGTGTGGTCTTCCTCCCTCACCACTGGACCCAAAATATTGAAACAAAGTCAAGAGGGAGATGAAAGAGGATCGCTGACTGGGGGGAGGGAGAGAGGGAGAGAAGGAGAGAGAGAGAGGTAGGGAGGGAGGTAGGGAGAGAAGGGGAGGGAGAGGGAGGGATGAACAGGGAGAGAGGGAGAGGGATGAACTGGGAGAGAGGGAGAAAGGGATGAGAGGGAGAGGGAGGGAAAGGGAAGGATGAACAGGGAGAATGAGGTAAAAAAGAGGGAAGGAAGGTGGAAGGAAGAAGAGGAAAGGAAAACAGACAATTATGCTAGAGGAAAATAAATGGGAAGACAGAGAGAGAGAGAGAGAGAGAGAGAGAGAGAGAGAGAGAGAGAGAGAGAGAGGGACGTGGTTTTAACATGGTCTGATGATGATGATGGGGGACTGGATGGGTTGAGGAGAGACAGAGCGTATTGCCAATTAATGTGTTGTAAATCGGACCCTCCCTAGTGTGGCTTTCAATTACACCACCGGGGGAAAGAGTGTATGTATGTGTGTGTGTGTGTGTGTGTGTGTGTGTGTGTGTGTAGCTCCCTTCTTTCCCTTCTCCCTCCCTTTCTCCTTCTCTCATTCCCTGTCTCCTCTTTCCTTCTTTTCACTTTCTGTACCTGCTCTCTTCTCCTCTCCTTGTCTTCTCTTTACTCCTCTTTTCATCTTTTCATATTCCCTCTCATTCTCTTCACTTATTGTATCTCCTCTTTTCTTTCCTTTCCTTTCCTTTCCTTTCCTTTCCTTTCCTTTCCTTTCCTTTCCTCTCCTTTCCTTTCCTTTCCTATACCTTCCTTTCCATTCCATTCCTTTCCTTTCCTTTCCTTTCCTTTCTTTTCCTTTCCTTTCCTTTCCTTTCCTTTTCTTCCCTTTCCTTTCCTTTCCTTTCCTTTCCTTTCCATTCCATTCCATTCCTTTTCCTTGCCTTAAAAATGGAAGGAATGAAGGAAGGGAGGAGATAGCAGTGTCCGTATAGAGCCAGGGAGAAAAGAAGGGGAAGAAAATTACTACCCTCACTCTAGTCTAGTACTTGTTGTCACGCACATTACTAGGACCACACACACACACACACACACACACACACACACACACACACACACACACACACACACACACACACACACACACGGCCCCCAGCTACCTACATGAACACAACCACGTAGAACATAAATCCTCACGTATATTTTACTTCTCTGTCCATATTTTCACCCCGTGTCTACTTTAAGGGTTTAGGCGCCCCTTCGAATCAGAGTCAGTCGTCGAGGAAGAGAAGAAGGAGGAGGAATAAGAAAGGAAGGAGGAGAAGAGGAGAAGAGGAAGAGGATTAGGAGCAGAAAGTAGTGATGGTGGTCTGAGTGAGTGAATGAGAGTGAGAGAGAGAGTGAGTAAGTGAGAGTGAGTGAGTGTGTGACTGGTCTGAGTATTGAGTGAGTGAACGAGTGTGTGAGTGAGAGAGATTGAGAGTGAATGAGTGAACGAGGGAGTGAACGAGTGAGTGAGTGAGTGACTAGTTGAGGGCTGTTCACATCCATCATCATCCTCCTCCTCCTCCTCATCATCATCATCATCATCCTGGCCTCGTTATGTTCACTGTATACACTGTCTGTTGGTCCTGGAAATGAGTACCGTATAAGCCAAGAAGGGTAATATACTCAGGCTGCATTACCTCTTGTTGTTTACATTGTGTTGTACCTCGTGTTTCACTTTCCTTCCTTCCTTCATTGTGTTGTTCAGGTTCATTGAATTGAAGGGAAGTTAGTGTTTTTATATATTGGCTTTGAGTGATTATATTCGAATGCTTATGATTTTGTTGTTGTTGTTGTTGTTGTTGTTGTGTGTGTGTGTGTGTTTGGGTGGGTTGAGAGAGAGGGAGAGAGAGGAAGGTGGGGGGTTGATAGTTAGAAAGAGATAATGAAAATGTAAGAGAGAATGAGAAAGAAGGAGATAATGAAAGAGTAAATGAGAGATGATGGAGTTGAAAAGGTCAGGTCTGAGGAAAAGGAGGAGGAGGAGGAGGAGGAGGAGGATGATGATGAGGAGGAGGTGGTGGGGGGGGGGAAGGGAATAATGAAACCACTGCCAGAAACCCATTTACAATCTCGATGAAGAATGTAACTAACATCCATTAATTATTAAAACAAGTTAGCTCAGACCAAACTACCTACAAACCTACATACATACATATACAATTATAATTAAGGGGTTCTCAAACTTCTCATTCATTGGTTTTGGGTGAACTGCATGGGGTATAGGAGGAGAATGAGGCCTCTAATACCGTGCCAGGAAACAGAATACCCGGTACCCCATTCAGTGTCTACAAGAAAGGAATTCGTTGGGTGGAATAGTTTGAAGGAATTAGGAAGGAGGTAAGAGAGAGTGAGTGAGTGAGTGCCCCCCAGCCAGCCAGCCAGTCAGCCACTCCCAGTCAGCCCCCTATATACCATCCATTCTTCACCAATTACATACTGGGAATAGCGTGCTGGACCAAAGCTTCTTTATTTATGTGTGTCTGGTTTGAGGTGAAGGCGCTGCTATACTTTCTTTTTTTCTTTTTCTTCATTGTGTACAGTACATACATTTCCCAACTCCCAATTTTCAACCATGTGGATAATTATGATGCAACAAAAGTAAATGATGTTATGCTATTATGAGTATGAATATTAAATAGACGTATGGGAAGTCTTTATTGGGAACTATTTATTTATCTATTTATTTATTTATTTTTCACTGCCAAACACCATGTAACTTACTCTGGCTAACCATATATGTAAAGAACCTAATCTGATGCAACCCAACCAATTCACCTTTATATGAAAATGTTTGGACGTAATATTTTAGAGCATCATTTTTTATACACCTACAGTATCTATCCCTTCTCATCCAAATATAATTATATAGTCCCTGTACAATCAACCATCTAACCAACCATCCACACCTCCTATACACCTTTTACCATACGTCTTATCTCTCCCTCTTCATCGGACACTTTGCATTTATAGAGTTCGATCGTTTGTGATTGACGAGAATTGACCTGTGAGAGTAAAGTTAACAAAAATGCTGGTATCCTTCCGTGCATGGGAGTGTGAAGCGTGGGAGAGGGCGTGATGGGTAGGGAGTGTCAAACTTCGAGGAGTGAAGGAGGAGTGGACAGGGCGCGGAAAGTAGAATAGGAGAGGAGGAAAGGTAGGAGAGGGCGCGGTAGAAAAAGAGGGAGGTAGGGAGTGAGTGAGTGTCTGGCGGTCATGAGGAGGGAGAGGGAGATGGGAAGGGGAGGAGAGAGGAGTATCAGCAGCAGCAGCAGCAGTACATTTAGACCCTCTGTGCCATATAGGTAGGTATAGATAGAGGAGGTGAAGGAGGCAGTAAAGCAGCGAGAGGAACTGGGTGCCAACCTGTGAATCACTCGGCCACAAAGACCACTGCTCGTAAGATGCTGTAGCCGCTCCACACACCCGCTCTCGAGGCGACCCCTGACTTACGACGAGCCAACCCAGCCGTCGCCCATTGTGTCACGGACAATAAATATTAGGTAATGGCCGAAACCGAACCCTCTCGTTAAGGAGGTCGTCTCTTTTGTGGGTGTGGGTGTGGGCGTGTTTGTTTGGAGTCTACCGTAGCCCTCTAAACAATGCAGCCAACCAATAGATCATCATAGCCCCTATTTGTATATACTGAGGTGTTCTGTTTCCCGGCATAGTTTGGAGGAATCGCTCAACCTATACAGTTCAGCCCAAACATACGATCTCCTGAACATTATCTGCCCGTAACCCGAGCCTTTCTGACGCCCTCCTTCCCTTCACCTCCTGCTGGTTGGTGTCTGATATGGCTAGAGGCGGCCCAGGGGATGGATTCCTCTTGTCAGCCAAAAGGGGAAGTAAAATATTAATAGCCTCACACAGCAGCAAGTAAATAGAACTTAATGTGTGTCTCAGGTAGTAGTAACTGGATTGAAGTTGGTGGTGTTTATTTGTCACGCATCTGTTGTTGTCAACGACTCAAAATAAGTCTGAATTCTGTCTTGGGCCGAGTTCACAGCTTTTTTTTTTTTTTTTTTTTTTTTTTTTTTTTTTTTTTTACTGGACAATAATATACCTCGACTACTGATGCACAGGTGTTGAAAAAAGTCTTGCACACGTTGCTCAAGAGTTGCGAGGCCCCATCCCGTTTCAGAGCCTCGTTTAGAAAGAGATGCAAAGTTGAGCAATTATTGAGCAACATTGCATCTCCACTCTAGCTCGGATGTTGGCTAATTCCCCCCCCCCCTCCCCTCCCCTCCTCTCCCCTCCCCCCTGGTAGCTGAGACAAAATATTAAAGAAATTTGCGCAACATATTTAAGTGTGTGGTGAGGACGCGACCACACAGGATATGAACCAAAGACTAGGATGAGTTTAAGGGGTGTTCAGATGTAAGATAAATAGAGGGCTACGAATACCTCCAAACTGTGCTATATAGAAACAGACAAACACCCTGCCAGCCAGTACGATGAGGTAATAGTCGGATTTCTGGCGTATATAGTTAGTAGGAATTTGTTGCCACCTCCTCATTTCACTCGCAACAGCAACAAAACGACCCCCTAATGCGACCCATACATACTTATCATCCAATATCTAGAGAGTGATTTAAACCATAGAGTTGGTGATGATGTTACCAGCAATAGTCGAGTCCGCTTTTCCAGGGCATAGAAACCCAGAAACCCATAACTGACAGAGAAGGTTAGGGAGTGGTTATATTATGTCGTGAGGAAGCTGACAGTCAGTTAACATCTCCTCCTTGTCGTCGGTGATATCGCACGTGTATTAAACTGGGGTACCGTATTGAGCTGTGTTCGATGTGTGACACTCAATAAAGCTTTTAATTAAGGCTTCGGTTGTGTGTGTGTGTGTGTGTGTGTGTTTAGTCTCTCAATTGTTTACGACAGGACTGAATGGTGTGAATTTGTGAATTGTCTCGCTTCGCACAATTGACTGATCAAGACGTGGGCACGAACTAATATCTTCTGCCTCCATCTTCCCTCCCTCTCCGTCCTCCTCCTCCTCTTTCTCCTCCTGCTCCTTCTCCTCCTCCTCATCCAACTCCTCCTTCTCTCCCTCTTTCACTCCTCCTCCTCCTCCTGCTCCTTCTCTCCCACTTCCTCCATCCCCTCCTTCATCTCCAACTCCTTCTCTTCCTCTTGGGTAGCTGGCTGTGTGTCTGACTCTGGCTGGTGGGTCCCCATCAGAATTCCTGCCGCGGGGAACAAATATGGACGTTTGGATATTCAACATTGACGACTGACCAATTATCTGACGCATCAAGTGAATGAAAGGTCGATTGACTAGGTAATTGAGTTGCTGATTGCATTAGTAACTCCCCCTCACCGTTTCAATGATAACTAAGCGAGGGAACTGCCCCATCCACCACCAACCACTCCCACTCCACATCACTCCACTCCACACGAACACCGTCTTCTCAGGGGTCGGTGGGTTGGTTGGTAAGATGGCTGGTAGATTGGTTGACTGGTTGGTTAGTTGGTTAATTGTATGGTTTGATGGTTCGTTAGTTAAGTGGTTGGTTGGTTGGGAAGATGATTATTAAGATGGTTGGTAAGTTGGTAGGTTAATTGGTTGGTTAGATGGTTGGTTAGTTTAGCAGTTGGCAAGTTAGTTGGTTGGTTAATTGGTTGGTTGATTGATTGATGTCTGTGGTATTGATGACGTCGAAACAATTCTGTCTCTTATAGTATACACACATACACCCACAAGCTGCTTAGTGATATGTGTATTGTACGTGTGTATATCAGTCAGTTTTTTTTTTTGTGAATGTGTGTGTATGAGTGTATGTGTGGGCTATTGTAAATGGTGTGTTTGTGTGCCTGTGTAAGCTATTATGAATGTGAGTGTTTATGTATGTGTGTGTCTTTCAGTTTATGTATGTATGTATGAATATGTCTGTCAGTCTATGTGTGAGTGAGTGTGTATATGTCTGTCAGTCTATGCATGTATGTATGAATATTCTGTCAGTCTATGTGTGAGTGAGTGTGTATGTCTGTCAGTCTATGTATGAGTGAGTGTGTATGTCTGTCAGTCTATGTATGAGTGTGTATGTGTGTGTGTGTCTGCTTACGTGAGGGGGTCGCAGGGAAGGTGGGTGGGTGGTGGGTGGGTGAATGGGTGGGTATAGATGCAGGCAGGGAGCGCTTGCATGTCAATTAGCAAGCGTGTGTGAGTCCCCCACCACTGTCCACAGCCACTGACCAAGAGTAATTGGCCTCGGAGCTGACCATTTGACATCTATACCCATTGTGACCAGACAACTTTCATGTCCTGCCAGCCCTTTCTCTCTCAGCGCAGTTTTCTTTTTTTTATGTGTGTGTGTGTGTTGTGTGTGTGTGTGTGTGTGTGTGTGTGTGTGTATGTGTGTGCTTGTGCTTGTGTGTGTGTGTGTGTGTGTGTGTTTTGAGCACGTAGATAGAATAGACAAAGCTTCCAGTACGCTCGCCAGAATACAAAAAAAAAAAAAAGTGATACAGATTTTGAGGGAATTATGAAACGGCATTTTTGACTACATAAAAATCCAGAATTAATTGTTAGCCTTTGGACAGACGGCAGTGAGCTAGGCAAGTATTTTCTTTTTATTTATTTATTTATTTATTTATTTTTGTGTTCCCCCATTGTGTTTTGTAGCTGTTGTTGTTGTATATCGCTTGGGGTTTGTTGTGTGTGTGTGTGTGTGTGTGTGTGTTGTTAACTGGTGGGAGTGTGTGTGTGTTGTGTGGTCAGTCGTCCCTCTCAGCTGTTGTTTAGTGAGTGAGTTGGTGGGTTGGCTGATGGGTTGATAGATTGGTTGGTTGGTTGGTTGGTTGGTTGCTTGGTTGGTTGGATGGTTAGTTTTGGTTGATGGGTTGGTTGGATGGTTGGTTTTGGTTGATGGGTTGGTTGGATGGGTGATTGATTGGTTGGTTAATTAGTGAGCAGTATATATTATAAACTTATTGACGGATTTTGAGTAAACTTCGTAAGGTGAATATGTATTATATGTCCAAAAAGTGATTAAATTTCGGTGCATCTAGGTATATGATTAAGTCTAATTTTGGATTATTGTTTACTTGTGTCATTGTGACGGTCGTGGATTATATTTGGTGTTGTTGAAGGTATGCATTCGTTCGATTACTCTTCTAGCTGTTGTTGTGGTTGTTGTTGTAGCGGTTGTTGTTGCTATTGTTTTGATTACTCTTCTAGCTGTTGTTGTGGTTGTTGTTGTAGCGGTTGTTGTTGCTATTGTTTTGATTACTCTTCTAGCTGTTGTTGTGGTTGTTGTTGTAGCGGTTGTTGTTGCTATTGTTTTGATTACTCTTCTAGCTGTTGTTGTGGTTGTTGTTGTAGCGGTTGTTGTTGCTATTGTTTTGATTACTCTTCTAGCTATTGTTGTGGTTGTTGTTGTAGCGGTTGTTGTTGCTATTGTTTTGATTACTCTTCTAGCTGTTGTTGTGGTTGTTGTTGTAGCGGTTGTTGTTGCTATTGTTTTGATTACTCTTCTAGCTGTTGTTGTGGTTGTTGTTGTAGCGGTTGTTGTTGCTATTGTTTTGATTACTCTTCTAGCTGTTGTTGTGGTTGTTGTTGTAGCGGTTGTTGTTGCTATTGTTTTGATTACTCTTCTAGCTGTTGTTGTTGTTACTTATTTTGTTATTGTGGTTAGTGATTTTTTAATTTTTTAATGATGATGGAGTTATACTTTCAATAATTTAATAAACTAATCCCATCCCTGATGTGTTAATAATAATAATAATATTAATCTTAGAAGGCTGTCACTGTAATGTATCTAAAGGGTTTATGGTTCAGTGAAATGGGTCTTTCTTCCACACATTGATAATATAATATATTTACTTTCTTACCCCTTGGTTGTGGTTGTGGTTGTGGTGGTTAGCGTGACCACATTGGGACAAACGATACAATTCCACTCACCTTACAATGGCTGGTCTCTTCTCAACCTCTTTATCAACACATTACAGCGTTTTTCTCTCTATACGCTGTCACCATGATGTTACTAAGTTATTACCACGTGGATACACTCACACACATATATATATACAGGCGTGTAAGCACATGATGGACTTGTGTACATGAACTCCCAGTAGTCATGGAACGACCTATTGAAATGATACACTCACCACCACAATGATAACAGGTATTACACACACACACACACACACACACACACACACACACACACACACACACACACACACACACACACACACACACACACACACACACACACACACACACAAACACACTCGTACATATTTCTTACACACGCACATAAATACTGTACACACACACCAGCTGATGCACATACACAAAGGAAAGCACATAATATGTGTGTGTATGTCAGTGAGTCGGGATACGTAAGTGATTCAAGTTCAGTGTGTGTGTGTGTGTGTGTGTGTGTGTGTGTGTGTGTGTAAGCGAGTGGATTATGTGAGTGTAATCGCGTCATGAAACCATTACATTTATTATTGAAGGCGGTATGTTAGGTGTGGTGAAGGGAGGGAGTGTATAGTATGAGGTGTTGGTTGGGTCTTTGTCGTGTCGGGGTGATATAAGGCAGTAAGTAGTGCACAACAACAACAACAACAACAACAACAACAACAACAACAACAATAGGCAACGATGGTAACGCTACTTATTCTATCACTGGAACTATGGATTGAAATTGATGAGGAAAAAAATGATAGACCACAACAGGACTGAAAGACTTTGAAGGAATTAAGAATGAAAAAAAAGATGATAGAAGGGAGAGAAAGCAAGCATGAAGGAAATAGAAGGACTGGAAGAATTTGTAGAAAGAATAATAAGATGAGAGAGCAGAAGGAAAGCCAGCAAGCATGAAGGAAACAGAAGGAGAGAAAGGAGGAACAGCTGAAGAATTGAAAGAGAGTGGCTTGAGTCTAAAGGGTCGCCCAATCCAACTTCAAGTACTATATAAATAATAATAATATACTCACATCAGCTCAGGACCCTCTAATGGGAATGGGACTCTAAAAAAGATGGAATAATTCATCGGTATTATTGGCAACGCTTGTTTTTGCTGTAAATCTCGTCACGTTAAACAGACAGGCAGACAGACATAGAGAAAGAGACATAGACAGAGACAAAGACAAAAAAATAAATAGAGATAGACAGACAGGAGACAATGCTTATAAAACATGTTGTTAATTCTGATGTAATGGTCTAGAGAAAATATGATCAGACACAAGAATTGTGACCTAAAAAAGTTCTGTATCAGGATGGTGAATAATAATTAAAAAAATAAGAAGTGGGCCATGTGAGTGAATCTTATCAATCAACCCCATGCAATATTACACACACCAACAACATGCAATATTTTGGCACCATATAATTTTGTGGCTTGTTAATTAAAAGGACCCTGTGATTATGTATGGGACTTGGTGGCTTCTGATTCCTCCTGTCTGTGCCAAGATACACACACACACGCTCCTTCAATACCATTTAAATACGGTTGGTGTTTCGTGGCAATGTTTGAAGGACTCGGTAACCCATAATTTTCTGACTACAACACGGTGTCGCTTAATTGGAAGGTGTTGTTGTAGGGTTATTGGGTGTGACTGTACACGTGTGAACAAACAAACAAACCTACTCTGTGTACAAAGATGCATAGAGGGTTGTATAATATGAGAGGGGACAAATATGTAACGTTTACACACACATTTACATATGCACACACACACACACGCACGTGAAACACAGACATAGACATTACACACGCTAGTCCAATACCTGACATTATCCCTCTTATACACACACACACACACAGAGAAACGTACAGAGAAACACACATGACCAGAAATACATGTATAGATACACACATACGAATACACACACACATAAACAAATGAACAAATACACACATACACACACACAAACACACTGACACACAGAGAAAAACACAGACAAAACACACACACATACACACACTGACACACGAAGGGATACACACACACACACACACACACACACACACACACACACACACCTGATCACGAAACACTAAGCGTCTTCAATGTTGCATGAGAGTTACGCTACATGGGTTGTCCACTCAGGGGTTATAATGGCAAAGATTACAGTGTCTGTGAAGGGGATTGTGTTTTCCATCTTACTTACCGCTCTTCAAAAATTTATGGGGTGGGGGGTCGATATACGCTGGTCTCTCGCTCCAGTGAACACCAGAAGGGGGAAGAACGTGATAGAGAGAGAGAGAGAGAGAGAGGAAGAGAGAGAATGTGTGTGTGTGTGTGTGTGTGTGTGGTGGAGGAAGAAGATTAGAGGAGGGGAATGAGAGGAAGAGTGAGAGAGAGAGAGAGAGAGAGAGTGGTGTAAAGAGTGGGAGTGACAGAGAAGGGTAAAAAGAGACAGAGAAAGAGACTGAAACAGAGAAAGAGACAGAGACAGAAAGATAAAAAAAAGAAGAGATAGATATACATTAGACAATTATAAAAAAGCCTTGCTGATTCTAAGGTGTCGAACCATTCACTGTTATAGAGGAATTAAAGTTATCGACGTGTGTAGTGAGTGAATGAATGGACGTGACGAGTGTAGTGTAGTGTAGTGTAGTGTAGTGTAGTGTAGTGTAGTGTAGTGTAGTGTAGTGTAGTGTAGTGTATTATGCAACTAAACCTAATCGAAATCCAATACCACTCTACCACGTGCTGAGTTTCGTCATATTTTTTATTCCGACGAGTGGGTAGGTGAGGACAGCAATGATCTGACACACTCTACTTTGTCTGGTTTATCCTGGTGAAAATGAGTCTATTTTTCATTCTAAGTATTATGACCTTAGATATATACATTGTGTCTCTCGTACATGTGCTGTAGGTAAGTACGGTACTGTATTTAGTTATGTAGTTATTGTTTGTGTATTTCTGTCTTGAATTGTTTTATTGCATTTACAAAAAAAAAAAAAAAAAATAGTCAAGGATCTTCGGTGTGTACTCGGGGTAAATAGTTCTGTCCTGGTCATAAGCACAGTATGACATTTTAACAACCAAGATTAGAATTACGGAGTATGATTTAGGAAAGAAGGAAGGAAGGAAGGAAAGAGGGCGATGTTAAGTTGGTATAGATTCATGTTGTACCCCGAATCAGGACAGAGAGAACTATTGTACCGAGGTGTTTTATTTTTAAGAGGACAGTATACTTTTGGTACATTGGAGTGCCTTGATTCCTCCAAAGTATGCCATGCAGGAAACAGGACCACAACAATAACAAAAATAATGGTATGCAGGAATCAGTTGTTGCTCCAAACTTACTATAACAGTATATTATCCTAACCCTTAAAATACAGATGGAATGAATCAGTAGCCTGCCTCCAGTTCTCAGACATAATCTCTTACCCCCTTTACAGAACCATCAGTCAACCGATCAGGATTTATCAGAACGTTTTGTCAGTGTTGGGAAAAGCACTTCACACGTCCCCCAGTCTCAGCCCGGTCACGTGTCTGTAGGGGGTAGGGGAGGGGGTGGAAGGAAGGGAAGGGGTAGGGGTAGGGGTAGGGGAGGGGGTGGAAGGAAGGGAAAGGGTAATAGGGGAGGAGAGGGTAAAGAGAGGGAAGGAGAAGCGATGATAGAGAGAGAGGTGGTGAGGAGGAAAGGGAGGGTGGTGAGGAGAGGGAAGGAGAAGAGAGAGAGAGAGAGAGAGAGAGAGAGAGAGAGAGAGAGAGAGAGAGAGAGAGAGAGAGAGAGAGAGAGAGAGAGAGAGGAGAGAGAGGAGAGAGAGAGAGAGAGAGAGAGAGAGAGAGAGAGAGAGAGAGAGAGAGAGAGAGAGAAAAAAAAAAATGACAGAAGAATTAATGATGAAAGAGGGGATAGCATAAGGGATGAATATGGTGAGTGAGTTGGAGAATGTGTAGCCAAGGGAATGGTGGTGGGAAGATTATTTTTGTTATTGTTGTTGATGTTGTTGTTGTTGCTGTTACCGGTGTTGTTGTTGTTGCTGTTGTTGATGCTGCTGTTGTTGTAGTTGTAATTCAAATTGTTATTGTTTTGTTGTTGTTGTTGTTATTATTATTATTATTATTATTATTATTATAGTTTTTATTGTTGTTATTATAATAATAATAATAATTATTATTATTATTATAATTGTTGTTGTTGTTGTTATTATCATTATAGTTGTTTTTGTTTTATTATTGTTATTATTATTGTAGTTGTTGTTATTGTTGTTGTAGGTCACACTGAAGTCAAAGCGTCAATCAAACCTTTTGTGGTGTTAGTCAATGAGAGGCTGAGGAACATTTGTATGCTTTCTGTTGCCAATAATATGTCAACGTCTCCGTGTGAAAGTGTCCCTCTACAGTACTGGGTGAGAGAGAGAGAGGGAGGGAGAGAGAGAGAGAGAGGAGGGAAGGGGAGTAGGTATAGGCAGAAGGGAGTGGTGTAGGGGAGGAGATAGATAGGACTGACTGGGATGAGGAAGGTTGGTAGGGAGGGAGGTAGGAAGGGTATAGTATGAAGGGGCCAACATGTGTCTCCCTGATGACTTTGATTGGACCAGCCACGCCCCACTGTTTACCTCTTGAGTGGTATATAGTCGTCCCCCTCCTCCTCCTCCTCCTCCTTCCCCTCCTCCTCCCTCCTCCTCCTCCTCCTCCTCCCCCTCCTCCTCCCCCTCCTCCTCCTCCTTCTCCAGACACTAGGCGTTTAGAGGGTGATCAGCTGTGGGTGAAGTGAATAGCTATCGATGCCTTCAAACTACTAGTATAATTATATGCCGTAGAATAGATATCTTTATTAGTAACAATGGGGTCGTCTGTATACTAACATAATAGAGTGTAGGAACCCGTGGCTGTAAAAGACAAAAGGGTTTACAATGTCACGAGTAAACCTGTAATTCTTGTAAGGGCCAAAGCAGCGGTCTATTGCACACAGCAGCCGAGTTAACCTATAGAGCTTCAACCAACACGTAAATGAATTAGGAAGGAAATCGATGAAAACGTCAATGGAGCGAATGGAAGTATAACCCTCTCTGATAGGCTACGGTTTCTCTAAGGAGGTTCTGTTGGCTCTTGAGTTACGTACTGAGCTGAATACAGAAAGAACTCTTAAGGAGAGGGTATAGTTCTGACATGTTTGGAGATAATGATTCCTTTAAACTATTCCAGGCAACAAGATACCATTATTTTTCTTCATCTGGGTCTGTTTCCTGGCATACTTTGGAGGATTCAAGGTGCTCCAATCTATCAAAATAGGTATACTCTCCCCTTAAGACAGTGGACTCGGTAATAAAATAAACAAAACTAAAATACGTGTGTAGATTCAAGGAAAGTATAAGCAGCAACACACACAGTCTGATGCACAGACAGACACACATGAGCGAAAATGAAATCTAGTATAGTATAAAATTGTAACGTAGCTTTTCTTTTCAATATACATACATATATCCCGTGACATGTATAGTTAGTTAGTCGACACATGCTCCTCTATTGATTGTCATGATAAACTTCTGTGTGTATATTATATTATACTATATTTATATTATATTATTTATATTATTTACACTTCTTGATATATCATGCTCTCGTTGTTAAATATTTCCACATTCACCGAAAATTGATCAAACATTATGGAGCCTATATAATAATGATCACCATTAATACGTTAGGTAGTTTAGTTTGACTACGGACGTTATATAAATTTAATTACATTGTCTCTTGTCGGGAAAAAATAAAAGAAATAAGAGAAGAGGCATCAACATATTCAACTACATAAGAGAGAGAGAGAGAGAGAGAGAGAGAGAGAGAGAGAGAGAGAGAGAGAGAGAGAGAGAGAGAGAGAGAGAGAGAGAGAGAGAGAGAGAGAGAGAGAGAGAGAGAGAGAATATAAAAGCAACAGGCGTTCAGATCCGACTCGTGGAGAGGAAGAGAGGTCTAGTATAGAGAGGAGAGGGATAGATAGATCGGTCCCATAGAGTGTAAAAACTAGACAAGGCAAATAACGGACGTGTTGGCTGTCACACAAACCAACCGGCAAAAAGTGTAGAAAAAAAATAATAACAATAAAAGAAAAGACACGTGCAGGAGTGGTCAGGGAAGGGTAGGGAGGGAAGGGAAGGGAAGGGAGGGGGAAGGAAGGGAAGGGAGGGAGAAGGAAGGGTAGGGGGAAGGTAAGGGAGAAAGGGAGGGGGAAGGAAGGGAAGGGATGGAAGGAAGAGTAGGTTGGGGACGGAAGGGAAGGAAGGGAGGGGGAGGGAGGAAGGAAGGGAGGGGGAAGGGATGGAAGGAAGAGTAGGTTGGGGACGGAAGGGTAGGGAGGAATGGAAGGGAGGGAAAACTTGTACTGTATGTATGTAGCACAGTGGCCTCCTCTTGTAGCTGTTGTTGTTGTTGTTGTTGTTGTTGTTGTTGTTGTTGTTGTTGCTGTGGTTTTTGTTTTGTTTTTGTTTTAATTTTATTTTTGTATTTTTACTTTGTTTTTGTTGTTCCCCTCTTATTTCCTGATTAAATTTGTTTCGTCATTTTTCATCCTCGTCCTCCTCCCAGTCTTGTTTTCATAATCACATTCCTTTTTTTTTCATAAGCTTCTTTCTTCACTCTCTCCTTGCTCCTATTTTCATTATCCAAACTCATATTTTTTTTCTCTCCTTTTTTTCTCCACACTCTCCTCCCTCCCTCCTATCTTCTTTCTCCACCCTCCCATCTTTTTCTCCACCTTCTCCTCCCTCCTATATATGTAAACTTTCTCTACACAATCCCTCTTCCTTTTATAATTCCTTGCCACTTCCTACCCTTCCCTCTCGTTCCTCTCTCCAATATCTCTATCTCTGTCTCTCTATAATTATCTATCTCAACCCAATTCCTCTTTTTTATTTGTCTTTCTTCACTATCTTCTTCTTCTGCTTCCTATCTATATCTCCCTCTTTCCCCACAACATCAATAAAAATAACAACTCTCCCTCTTCCTCCTTTCTGTCTGTTTGTCTGTCTGTCTGTGTGTCTGTCTCCCCAACGCTCTCCCTTCTGTCTATCTGTCTGTATGTCTCCCCAACACACACACACCCTTCTGTGTCTGTGTCTGTGTGTGTGTGTGTGTGTCTCCCCAACACACACACACACACACACTCCCCAGCTGTGAATCAAAATGCACATTAACGAGGGCTGAAATATGCATGCGGGCAAGAGCAACACAATGGACTGGGCCTGGTAATCTACACAATGTAAACAGTATGTATATAGTGAAGAAAAGACCGACTGTGTATTGAAGAATGGCGTGGACAAACATCACCTAATGCCGCCCTATTGTCCAACATGGGAGACACTGTTATTGTGAGAGTCCCATTCCCATCTTATTGATTGCTAGTTTTACATCGGCTCGCTTCGTTTTAGGGTCGGGTTGGGTTGGGTTGGGTTGAGTTGGGTTGGGTTGTGTTGGTTGGTGAAAGGATTAATATTTGAGAATGGGTTGGGGTGGTTGATGGGTTGGGTTGGGTTGGGTTGGGTTGGGTTGGTTGGTGAAAGGATTACTTTTTGAGAATGGGTTGGAATGGTTAATGGGTTTGTTGGTGAGTGGAATAATCCTTTTTTTGGGATGAGTGGAAAGTTGGAAATCGTTTTTTTTTTTTTTTTTTTTTTTCAGCTTCGTTTGGGAGGTTATAGTTAATTGATCGTCATTTCAACAGAGACAAAAACTGACCCATTAACTATACTGTCGCTCGCATGGTCCCCCTCACCCCTCCTTATATTGAACACGCACACACACACACACACACACACACACACACACACACACATACACACACACACACACACACACACACACACACACACAATCTAGCAATCAACCTACACACACAATAACACACATAGACATCCTTACATCCTCGTAATACACACACACACACACACACACAGCAGTAAAGTGTAAATGGTATAAGCACTTACATATCGCCTTTTTTACACACACTAACACGGTGTCATTGTTTTCCACCACACGAGTCCTTCCTATTACAGCTCACGAGAAGTTTACATCCATCACAGCGAGCAAAAAGTTATCGTGTCGAGGGGGAAGTGAGATTAAGTTAGGTTAGGTTAGGTTAGGTTAGGTTAGGTTAGATTAAGTTGGGTTAGGTTAGATTAAGTTGGGTTAGGTTAGATTAGGTTGGGTTAGGTTAGATTAGGTATGGTTTGGTTTGGTTAGCTTATCTTAGGCTAGGCTAGATTAGGTTAGGTTAGGGAGACCAGCCAACCCTTATGTGTTGGTTTATAGTGTCTTATCCACAGACACGAGGAAATAATAGAAACATAGAGAAATATTGAGGTCTTCATTGCTCGGTCCTTTAATCCATGGTAGTAAGAGTCAGTAAGATGAACAGATGGTTGTGTTTTCTGGACCTGTATGTAGGAGAGAAAGGCAGTCGGGTTATTATTTATACATGATTTTTCTTCTGTTTGAACTGTATGTGTTGCACTGTAACGACTGTATGTTTGACTGTAAAATATGCTGAGTGTACTGACTGTATGTGTGGACTGTATGACTGTATATGTGGACTAGAATGTATATGTGGACTGTATGACTGTATGTTGTGGACTGGAAGCTGGTAGAGAGAATATCATGGATGGAGATAACGGCACGGGAGCCACAAAATATGAGCAATGAAAGGGTTAACTTGAGGATTTTACGACTGTCTTCTTCTCAAGCCTCTCTCTCTCTCTCTCTGTCTCTGTCGGCCCCCTGTCTCTCCATCTGTGCGTGTGTGTGTCTCTCTCTGTCTGTCTCGGCCCCCTGTCTCTCCATCTATGTGTGTGTGTGTGTGTCTCTCTCTGTCTGTCTCTGCCTCCTGTCTCTCCATCTGTGTGTGTCTGTCTGTCTCTCTGTCTCTCCATCTGTGTGTGTCTGTTTTCTCTATACTGTAGTTACCTCTTCACCTCAGAAGTGCAATACATCCCTTCCCACACCCCAACCCCAACACACACACACACACACACACACACACACATAACAAAAAAGAACCATAACAAGACTATATTTTGTAAAGGCATAACAAGAGTACCGGTACATTAATTTCCCCCACAAAGTAGAGAGAGAGAACCTGCCATTGGTTAATTCGGGTACTAGAGAAGTAAAGTATGTCAATTGTCGATTTCCAGAGACCCACCATCAGCAAGCAACAGCAACAACAGCAACAACAACAACAGCAGCAGTAGAGGGCGACAAAAACCTTCTCACTACTTTGCATATAGATTACAGAAGGGCTCAGCAGGAAATAACGAGGCGAATCACGCTTGCTTGCTGCGAACGTGAGGGACGGATGGTGGCGTGCATGGTAAGGAAACGGTGTGTGTGTGTGTGTGTGTGTGTGTGTGTGTGTGGGTGGGTGGGTGTGTGTGGGTGTGGGTGGAGGAAGTGTGTGTGTGTGCGTGCGTGAGTGAGTGAGTCTGAAAGTGTGAGTGTGCGTGAGTCTATTTGAAAGTAAAAGTGTGTGTGTGTGTGTGTGTGCGTGTGTGAGTGTGTGAGTCAGGAGGAATCAGAAGTCTCCAAGTCTCATACACGATCATAGGGTCCTCAAGTTTTAGGGTAAGTACAGAGTTGGTAAATCTGGAACAAATTGATTCGTGCTGAGTACTTCAAGCAACAGCAGGTCGCCCTTTATTTTGATAATCTGGTCCTGTTTCCTGGCAAACTCTGGAGGAATGAAGGTGTTCTTGTGTACCCTTAATCTCACCCATCCTAACACTACCACTCCCCTCACTATCACCCATCCTAACACTCACACTCCCTCACTCTCACCCATCCTAACACTCCCACTCCCTCACCATCACCCATCCTAACACTACCACTCCCCTCACTATCACCCATCCTAACACTCACATTCCCTCACTCTCACCCATCCTAACACTCCCACTCCCTCACTCTCACCCATCCTAAAAAATAATCCTCTGTGCTTGGAATCTCAAGTCTGGGTCAAGTCGTAGGTCCAATAAGTCTGTGGGTCTATTAAGGTCCCTGTGATCGTGTATGTATATTGGAGGCTTCTGATTCCTTCTGACCATGCCACGAAACAAGCTCCTTCTCTATAGTAGTGTTTCGTGGCATTATTTGAAGGACTCATTATTACTCCACTTTTCTGACTACAACACATGCAGGGTCTATTAAGGTGAGGCCGTGAGACAATCTCTTATCACCGGCAACAAGAATTTCACATTTCAATATGAATGGTCTAATATTTGTTGATTATACGTGTGCTCGTATATGCCTTTCTTAAATAAACGAACAGAATGAGTATAGTTTCTTTGGCCGGATGAGATGAGAGACCTTCGAGTACACCTTATGCACAGGACGACAATGACCTCTATGGGGTCTGTTCGTAGGGATGTTTTTACCTTCAGCTGCGGTGGAGGAACGAAGGAACAAATTTGAGCTACCCCAGACGAGGAATTCAGAATCAGTGTGTCGGCGTTTAGCAGGTTTCAGAGAGTGCTAATGTGTCTAAAGTACCCTCGCTGCCTTATAATTATTTGCCCGCCGATACCTGGCTGCCCGTCACCACCCAGGTATCCCACAGCCCCTCACACGACGCCCTTCCTTCGCCCTTACTAGCGAGGGCTGTAGGGCTCATTCTCACTCGTGTCAGTGTGGTGTGGCTTAGGCTGCTCACGTCGCCCTCAATGAAGAAAGAGTTGCAGGTAATTTATAGTCCAGTTATGATAAGTAAGCGGGTCTACTCGAAGAAGAGAAGAATAAATAAAGTATGTAATTACACTGGGTTGATGACTGTTCAAAAGACTCCGGTCTGGTCCACGTAGGAGTGTAGGACGGTAACAGATGACTGGTTACAAGACGGACCAAACTCCACCCTTCCTGCCGGACAACACAGAGATCAAACTAGCGAGAGGGATGAACCTGTTTTATGCTTACCTTGGCCGGGCCCTCGTCAGTGTACGCTAAGCAGCCGGCCAAATCAAACAAAAGGGTGAAGCATACCAAATACAAGGAGTGGAGGACTGGGTAAGTAGTGAGGTAATTGAATGATTATAGGTCCACATTACTAGTGCCAGTGTTAACCCGAGCTGCCCTCAGGCTGCAGATGGTACCAGTCAACCTCACAGCCAGCCTCACAGCCAGCCACACAGCCAGCCACACAGCCTGTCAGTCAGCCAGTTAACCACACAGCCATACAGCCAGCCTCACAGCCAGCCACACAGCCTGTCAGTCAGCCAGTCAACCAGCCAGCCAGTCAATCAGTCAGCCAACTAGCCAGCCACACAGCTAGTCAGCCAGTCAGCCACCACACAGTCATTGCTTGCTTGCCTGTGTATCTTTGTGTAGGTCTGCTAGTGTCTTCCTGTCTGTGTGTCTTCCTGTCAGTCTGTCTGTCTGTCTGTCCGTCTGTATGTCTGTAACTTGATTGTTTCTCCGCCACCTGCCATTATTTCTCCTTTTCTCTGTGTCGTCTTTCTATCTGTCTGTCTCAGTCGTTCTTTCTCTCCTCTCCTTTCTCTCTCTCTTGTACCCTCGTCTTTCTCACATCACCATCTATATTTTTCTCCTTTCCCACATCTTTCCTCTCCTCTCCTTTCCTCTCTTTCCCTCTCCTCTCCTTTCCTACTGTATACTCTCCTATCCTCTCCCTTCCTCCCCTCCCCTCTCTCTCCTCTCCCTTCCTCCCCTCCCCTCTCTTTCCTCTCTTCTCCCTCACCAGCTAATTGACAACACAGGTATAGGCGACAACTTGAGGTCCCCCACCCACCCACCCCACACATTACCCTCCTCACGTTCCCCTCCGTTGTTACGTCCGGGCTGTAATGGCGCTTCGTGACTTCCTCGATCATTCACTTGGCAAGGCATATTATCGCCTCCTTTGTGTCACTTTGTACTCGTTCGCTGACCCCGTTTTGTTTGGAGCCCCATGCCGGTAACGGGATTTTAAATTCTTGTGTGTTTCTTTCTATGTGTGGGGAAAGGTGACTAAAGGTGTGAAGCTTGTTTATTTAATGTCATTTGTGAAATTATGTATATATAAAAAAAAGTGAGAAAAATCCAAAGGCCATTCATAATGTATGTATGTATGTGTGATGCCAAAATCTATTCCCTGGTTAACTTTAACTTTGTCTTCGATGGATGGTTCTGCAGAGATCTGATTACTAGTCTTGTAACTTTCTTTGTAACTTTCCTAATGATGACCTTATTCACCTTAGGTCGACTCTGCCTCTTATAATCACAACTCCTTTTCCCCCCTGCTCCCACCACCTGTGTCCCTCCTACCCCACCACCTGTTCTCCCATTCCCCACCTCCTGTTCCTTCCTTCCCCACCACCTGTTCACCCATTCCCCACCTCCTGTTCTCCCCTTCCCCACCACCTCTTGCCCTTCCCCATCTCCTGTTCTCCCCTTCCTACCCCAACTCATGTGAGAGACAGAGAGAAACTAAGAAAGATAAACAGACAGATAGACAGATGATATATGTATAGATAGATAGATGGAATAATAGATAGATATATAGATAAATAGATAATTAGAGATATAGAAAAAAAAAACAAAGGCCAACATAGATAGATAATATATAAAGACACAAAGTAATGGAGATAAACAGACAAACAGACAGACAGAAAAACAGACAGAAGGGAGCCCGGGCCTGCTAGCGAGTGACAAACAAACACACACACAGAGAAAAACAAGATAGATAATAATATAATATAAAGACACCGAATATTAATAATAGAGACAGACAAACTTACAGATAGAAGGGGCCTACTATTATATGAGTGACTTTGGTGTAGATAGATAGATAGATAGATAGATAGATAGATAGATAGATAGATAGATAGATAGATAGATAGATAGATAGATAGATAGATAGATAGATAGATAGGGTCGTCAGGTAGGTAGGTAGGGTATAGGGTGGTCGGGTAGGTAGGTAGGTAATGAAAGGGTATTAGAACAGGTAAGTAGGTTGGTACAGGTATGGTCTGACCCTCTATTGTACATACATCATACTCTCTCCACCCACTCCATACTTCCCTCTATACCTTGGCTTCCATACTCCATACATTAGACCTTCTGTAGCTCCATTTCTTTCTCTCTCTTTCTCTCTTTTTTCTCTCTCTCCCTCTCTCTCTTTTCTCTCTCTCTCTTCTCTCTCTCTCTTCTCTCTCTCTCTTTCCATCGACTCCATATCTCTTTCCTTCCATACCTTTCCTTCTGTACCCCATACAATCCTTCCCTCCATCCCCCATCTCCCTCCCTCACTCCTTCCCTCCCTCATTACCATCCCTTCCATATATCATAATCTCCCTCTGTATGTATTATATATGTATGACTCTGTTCATTCGTCTATTTGTCTCATGTAAATCATTTTTCAGACTAAAGTACGCGGGTTCGGATGTGTGTGTGTATGTGTCTGTGTAATTCTTATTTATCTATTGATGTGAAATCTTTGTCTTACCTTTCTCTAATTTTTGTTGGGAATGGCACGATGTCCCGAATATGCTATTTGTGTGTATAACTGTATTTGTCCAGCGTGAGTGAGTGAGTGAGTGAGTGAGTGTGTGAGTTGGTGTGTGACAAACCCTCGCCTAACCTCAATGAAGGTAGCTACGACCTGTAAACATACGTCCTGTACTCTGCCTTCCTCAGCCAGTGGTGTGTTTGTAATGAAAAACAAGTTCTTTTCGTCTCACCGAGAGTTAGTGAGCCAGCCACATAAAGACGCCTCACAATCCACCATATTACATCATGTATGTTTAGCGGGTTGGAGGTCTGGGCGCCATTCCACTCGGCCCCGCGGTTACCTCTCGTAATTACCGAATGCTCTCAGAGAAGCTGGGTAAAAATGCGGCCTTGTGTGGGTCCACCCGAGACGCTGAATGGGTGCTGGTAGGAGGGAAAAACATCGCTGGCAGTCTTTGCTTCGTAATTCATAAGAGCTTAAGATGCCAAATGGAAATTAATCTTAATTTTTTGTGCGGCCCTTTGAGTGTAGTGAATGGCGGACCACGGTGGAGGTAAAAGCCTGACTTTAATGCAAGATTTCCCCGCCAGATAAACACGACTCAATGAAGATTTTGATTCGCCGGATAAAGAAATTTCAACATGATTAATTTGCGTCATATGCACATCAAAGCGAGAGGTGAAATTAAAGATGCAAGCCATGAATCGACTCAAAGGCCTTCCATTCAACTTTATACTTAGCTGTACACGTTGTAGGAGCAATTGCCTTTTTAAAGTTGGTGGGGTGTAGCCTTCCTGTAAGTACCCACCATTTGAATGTGAATGTAGTGTTTTGAAAGGAGCCATACCGCCCCCCGATGTACCTGCGTGATAATGAGTTGGAGCATAATTGAATAATGAGCCTCGGTTCATTGATATGGTAATGTGTGGCACTTCTAGACTCGGGCCTATACTTTACCCTTAGGCTGTGTTATCTTAAGGGGGTGATGGAGGGTGTGGGGGAGGGGGAGGGGGTGAGAGTAGCTAGGTTACCATGCACGACCCCCATCTCTAGTACCCTTCCTCCCTCCCTCCCTTCCTTCCTCTCTCCCTCCATCCCTTCCTTCTTAGTTCTCTCTATCTTTCTCTTACTCTCTCCCTTCTTTCTTAGTCATCTCCATCTCTCTCTTATTCTATCCATCCCTCTCTATTTTCTTCACTCCCTTCCTTCTCAGTTTCCTCCCTTCCTTCCTCTCTAGTTCCCTCCATCTGTCTCTAGTTCCCTCCCTCCCTCCCTCCCTCCCTAATTCCCTCCCTCCCTCCCTAGGAAGAGAAGTTTCCTTAGCTAAAAGTTTCCTTAGATAAAAAAACAAATTATGAATAATAATGATCTCTTTAACTAGAAATACATTAGTATGATAACAAATGAAAAAACCAAAAACAATAACAACAACAGAACAACAACAACAAAATTAAGCATAGATAGATTTTTAGAATATAATTAGAATATTTAGCTTCGAGTAATGAAATGCAGAGCAGCAGGAGTGGTGGTGGTGGTGGTAGTGGTGGTGGTGGTAGTGGTAGTGGTGGTGGTAGTGGTGGTGGTGGTGGTGGTGGTGGTGGTGGTGGTGTTGTATGCTGATGAAATAGACAAACAAAAGCAAATGGGAGTGATCTGTTGCCTACACAATTAGACTAATAGGCAGTTTTTGCACCTGTTAATTGGAGTAAATGCTAAGTAATGTGTACTGTATATGGACATGGCGGAGATAAAGCAGATGCGAGTAATGTGTTTGGTATACAATTACACTCATGGACATTTATTTGCATTGGTTATAAAATCTGCCACCACTAACTAAAAGGCAGGCACAAATGGTATGTATGTATAATTTTACTCGTCTATTTTAGGTTTTAACTCTAAAATTATATAGAAAAAAAGTCCCCAGTGTAGAGATGCGTATACAGATATAACGAGAGGAACTGTATAGTCGTAATCCAGAATTTGTATCCAGGTCTTGTTGAAGTTTCGAATCATTTGATATACTAGATAACTAATTACAACCTTATCTTGTTTTATATTTGCTTGTGCCAGATTAATTAATACTCAATCAGGCTATTCGAAGTAAGCCTGGATACATATTTTGGATCGCGAATGTACAGCCCTGGCTGATAGTGGTGGACCTGATCAGTCCATGGAGTGTTGGAGAGCAACAGAACAGAGTTCCAAAAAGTGAGTCTTCTAAACCTCCCAATGTTGAGAATGGTTTATAAAATTAACTTGTTCGAACTCTGTTCAGTTGGTCTCCAACACTCTTTGGACAGGACCTCCATGGTCCAGCACTACCAGCCCTGGCTGTACACCTATATTAGTGGCCTTTTGGCTGGAACTTCTTTACCACAGATTAGTTTACAGAAGGTGTCCCTCCATCTGGAATATCTTTACTATAGTTTAATATAGGTGACCCTCTTTTGGAATATTTTTACCATAGCTTAATATAAGTGACCCTCTGTCTGGAATATTTTTACCTTGTATAGTATGGGCGGCCTTTTGTCTGGAATATCTTTAGCGAGTTTACAGTTTAGAGAAAAAAAGCGTGGAGGAGAACAACGGAGCGTGACTGTGGAAAGGATATGATAATTGGGTGATGGCGTGTTGGGTGGCGAGTGGGTGTGTAGGGGTGGGGAAGGAATGGGGGAGGAGAGGAGAGGAGGAGTAGAGGAGAGGGGAGAGGAGGAGTAGAGGAGGGGGGAGAGGAGGAGTAGAGAAGGGGGGAAGAGGAGATGGGTTGGGTGTAGGGTTGGGGGAGGAATGGGGGGAGAAGAGAGGAGGGGTGGAGGAGTGGGGAACAGGACATGGGGAGGAGAAGGGGGACAGGGGTGAGGGGGGCGGGGTTGGTTTCTTATTGTTTTACCCACGCCAGCTGACGTGTCTGTGTGTCTGTGTGTCTTGCCCTCACTCTCTCTCACCAGGAATCATTGTATGTGTGTGTACAGTCACGAACCATAGTAAGTGTCCAGGTGTGCATGCTTTTGATAGATTGGAGTGCCTTGATTCCTCCAAAGTATGCCAGGAAACAGACCTAGAGGAAGAAAATTAATGGTATCCTGTTGCCTGGAATAGTCTGGAGGAATCGGTTGCTCCAGATTTGCCAACACTGTACTTCCCCCTTAAGGATGGGTGGAGTGAATGAGTGGGTGGAAGGGTGGAGTGAATGAGTGAGACGACAGGTGGAGTGACTGACTGAGTGAGAGGACAGGTGGAGTGACTGACTGACTGACTGACTGAAGACTGCTACTGTACCCTAACTTGTGGCTGCCGTCAATGAGGCTGCGGTGAGTCACGTCGGCTTGTAATTTGTGTGTGTGTGTGTGTGTGTGTGTATGTGTGTGTATGTGTGTGCATGCGGCTTGATGTTGTCTCTGTTTGTATTGTGTTGTTTACGCAGGCTTCTATTATTCTTTACTTTTACAGACTAAATGATTTATTGGGCCTGTGTTGAGTGATAATTACGTTGGTACATTATAGAGATCCTACTGTATCATTCATTCGTCACCATCGTTTTCTACACCCAAACGTAAACATCAGTCTGCCCTTGATACATGCAGTCTACGGAATAATCTCGGATATTTTCATGTTCTTGAAGTATATAAGGTCTAGGATCAAACTACTAGTAAACCTCGTTCATAATTTCTACTTACAGGAAACACCAAATGTCCTGTCACTTGTTCGGTGTGTTGGTTACGTATGATAGATGTCAATGGTCTCTTGTTGTCAGATGAATAAAATGGTCTGAAGTTAACAGTGATAAAATATAGGTATGTAAGTATAGGCTACAGTGTAATTCTGCCACAGTTATAGTCATTATGTGTATAATTTAACGGGCACCAAAAAACTCTTGAATGTCATGCTGTCAGACGATAATGGCCTTATTTTTCTCACTGCATCATATATTTTAAGATCTTGAAGGACGGACATTTAATGATTAAGGTGTTAGTGTGTTGTTACTTATACTCACCACCCTTCCCTATTCACGACTCTGTAATTTCTCACGACCCCTTCCCTCCTCACGACCCCTTCTTCCTCACGACCCCTTCCACTCCCCACGACCCCCTCCACTCCTAACGACCCCTTCTTCCTCACAACCCCTTCCCTCCTCAGGACCCCCTCCACTCCTAACGACCCCTTCTTCCTCACAACCCCTTCCCTCCTCACGACCCCTTCCACTCATCACGACCCCCTCCACTCCTAACGACCCCTTCTTCCTCACAACCCCTTCCCTCCTCACGACCCCCTCCACTCCCCACGTCCCCCATCCACTCCTCACGACCCCATCCACTCCTCACGACCCCATCCACTCCTCACGACCTCTACCCTCACCTCACCTCACCTCAGCTCGGCCTCCTCCTCGTCGCGGTTGGTATAGGTGAGGGTCTCGGCTGGTCCACATCCATCACTGCGGCCCACACTCGTCTCTATAGGTAATAAGGCCACTAGATCTTCATTAACCCCCATCTTTTATTCATGTGCCGCGCTTGTCGTCCCTGAGAGGATACCACTCGCTTTCGTACAGTACGCCAATTATGTTTTTTTTTTTTTTTTTTGGTTTGAGTAAGCTAATTATTATGAGGGGCTATTATGTATGACTGTCATTAGCACTTTTCCAAGTAAGTTATTTACGTGTTGCTTTTTTTTTTAAAGCTATTTGAAGGACGGGATATTTTCTATAAAACGCTGTTGTCTTGTCATGTACTTAGAAATGTTATTGTATTTACTTTGTTCGCTTTTTAGTAACAACAATTGTGTGAAATGGTGGCCCCATCACTCACGGACTGCAACACACACACACACACACACACACACACACACACACATACAAGATGAACCCTGCTGCCTCTTTGTTTACTCAGCCTGTACTCGCAAAATACCCAGACCATCAATGCTCGCCTATAGCTCCACCCTTCCTCCTCCTCCTTCTCCCTCATTCTTTTTCTTTTTTCTCCTCGTCCTCCATCTCTTTCATCTTTTCCATCCTCCTCCTTCTCCTCCTTCTATTCTTCGTACTCGTCCTTCTTCTCATCCTCCTTCTATTCTTCCTCCTCCTTCTCCTCACAGCGCGTCTCAATTCCCCCTTTTCGGAGTGCAATCAATTGTGTTTGAAAGGAGACTTCATTCTGGCGATCCATCATTCAGAGGTTTTTAAGGCGGCGTGTGAAGGACGTTATGTGTTGGCTCTATCTCTCCTGACGAGGGTATATTGGCTAGTTTGTTTATGTGAAGAGAGAGAGAGAGAGAGAGAGAGAGAGAGAGAGAGAGAGAGAGAGAGAGAGAGAGAGAGAGAGAGAGAGAGAGAGAATGTGTGTGTGCGTGCGTGTGTGTGTATGTATGTGTACGTGCTCGAGCTCCTGCCACTCCTATCAGATAGGCCTGAGGTGAAGGGGGACCACACACACACACACACACACACACACACAACACACACACACACATACACACACACACACACACACAACACACACACACACACACACTCACACACACACTCACACACACACACACACACACACACACACACACACACACACACACCATATACATCACCACCTTTCGATACCCACAAGTATAGGCCCTTCGACAAGTGTCCTCGTGGGTGTGGTGGGTGTGTCTGCCTCAAATTGACACTTCTCCTGATATATGATTGTGCTTAGCCTTGTAATTAAACAACAGTAACTCCTTCACATTGACACCTGGGGCTGCTGGAGCTGGAGAAACTCATTAATATATTACGGGATGGATCGATTGAGTGTTGATCAGGCCTAAAGTAAAAGAAAGTACATGTATTTATATTTCTATCCACTACATTCACTTTATATTGCTTCCTCCTCCCCCTCTTTCTCTCTCTCTCTCACTACATTCTCTTCTTTCCTCCTTCCTTCTCTCTCTTTACATTTTCTGTCTGTTCTGTGTGTCTATCTATCTATTTATTCATCTATCTATATCTATCTATCTATCTATCTATTTATAACTGCATTTTTAATCAGTCATGCATATTCCTTGTCGACAAACATTTAACAACTTACCTCCTCTGGATTCAGTTCAATTATTACTGAAATAACGTAAACATGACATATATAGTCACCTGCTCTTAAAGGGAGGGTATAGTTTTGGCATTTTGGGAGGTAATGACTCCTCTAAACTATTACAAGCAACATACCACCATTATTTTTGTTACTCTGGTCCTGTTTCCTCTCATACTTTGGAGGAACATGGCACTCTAATGTATAAAATGTATATCTCCACTTAATTTGCGAGTCTTACTTCCACCACTCTGAAACTCTGAGTGAAGGTTGTGTGTGAGGTACTTTGTGTTGTTCATTGATTCCTGTGATTTTCTTGTCGTGTGCTTCGTGTAATTGGAAGCTTTCAGACTACAATGCTCTATACTAAATCTCAGCATAATATTACACCCCATCAAACCACACGACGTTACGCCACACCATACCATACCACATCACAACACATTATACCACACCAAACTATACCACAACACACCACACTAGACCACACCAAACCACACCATACCAAGCCACAACACATTATAACACCTCATACCATACCATACCACATCAAACCACACCATACCAAACCACAACACCATACTAGACCACATCAAACACACGACACCACACCACACCACATCACACCAATACCCAAAGTCGAAACCGCTCAGTAATATACCCCCTCCACCACCACCCACTCCCTCAGTCATAAAAACACGGTGTATAGGAAAGACATAAACACACTCACGTAATACCCGACATTGGCCAAAAGAAAAAGATTTGTCGTGGGAGCGTGTGCATGGAGGTGAGGTGAGTGAGGTGAGTGAGTGGGTGGGTGGGTGGTGGAGAATGGCCAGTGTGTGTTCCGATTTGCATACTCGATAAAGGGCTACTATTTTATTCTTATTGTCTGTTATTATGACCCGTTGTCGTGGGACCTGACTGCCTATTGATTATTATTATGAGCCGCGTGATTGAGTGCCGTTTACCGTCGCCACAAACCCGGCAAATATCAGCACGGCCGGCAAATATACAGTATATACACATTTATACACACACACACACACACACACGTTGACACACATACACATACACATATATACGTTTTCATGCAATGGTAAGTGGTTCTTTCTTTAGCTGTTTCTCAATAGTTGTGTTTACTAAGACGTTTTCTACACACACACACACACACACACACACACACACACACACACACACACACACACACACACACACACACACACACACACACACACACACACACACACACACACACACACACACACACACACACACACACACACACACACACACACACACACACACACACACACACACACACACACACACACACACACTCTCTCTCTCTCTCTCTCATACACAAACACACACACACTCTCTCTCTCTCTCTCTCTCTCTCTCTCTCTCTCTCTCTCTCTCTCTCTCTCTCTCTCTCTCTCTCTCTCTCTCTCTCTCTCTCTCTTTCTCTCTCTCTCTCTCTCTGTCCAATTTACATTCAAGAGTGTCTCACCTTAACACACACACATACAACATAGACTCTGTTATCGTGCTTGGCTAAAAACACACAACACGGGAGTCCATAAGTCAGTAAGGTGTTATTAAAGTGATGTAAGTTATATTTTCGTTTCAAAGTCACCCTCCATACCCTGGGTCATTCATTCTGTGTCCCATTCTGTATCGCAAAACAATAAATTAAAAACAACGAGGTGTGTGTGTATGTATGGTGTGGGTGTGTGTTGTGTATCTGTGTGTGTGTGTGTCATGAACAGTGGTGGGTGAACGTGAGAGCCATAGTGTAGAGTAGACGAAGGCCCTCTCTCTCCCTTCCTCCCTCTCCCTGGCTGCCTGTGTTTACCGTCGCAGCTTTGGATTAATGGGCCAGCAGACGCCCTTCACTCCAACACATTATCCCCATCAATATCTTCCACAAAACGGCACCTGCCTGAGGATAAAAGCTAAATACTTTATACAGGTTAGGGAGGGAGTTTTCTCTAATATTATCAGCAGTGTAATTCGACCGTATACAGGGGGACCTGCAGGAAAGACATGACTCATTTGAAACCTATAGAGGAAAGTATTGGTCAGGTTTTTGTATACTTGCAAAAACGTCTGACTCTGAGCTGCATTGAGAGTATAGGTTATATTTAAATAAGTTTAGTATAACATCATCTCATACCTCGGATATAGATAATATAGAATAATAATATCATCACTAACTAAGTACTTATCCTCGAAATGTTTTGTGTTTCCTTCTACGAGGTCACTGAGACAGGAGTGAATGAGGAGGTGAGGCGAGGCATAATTTCCTCAACTGAAGAAAATCAATGTGTGCTTCGTCAGTGCCTGAGGGGGAGAAAGGAGGTGTTGTTCAATAGGCGTTCCAGTGCCGTGTTTGCCAGACCCAAGTAAGTATATACCATCAATGTAATAAGCACTGTATACCCATCAATGTAACGCAGAGAGGCTGGAGCTCATCACGTATATTTTTTCTAAGCTGTAGATTTGAGGAACCCAGTGTGTGTTATTCTGAGGATGACATGAAGCTTTAACTATCAAGGAAAGTACTGTACAATTGACGTAATGTGACGGTAGTTTCCTTTAGCGTGCATGTGTAGCGTCAGGAAATAATATAATTTTAAGCTGTTGGTGTGGAGTAAAAATTCTGAGAGTAATTTATTGTAGTCATGAGATGTATCTGTATGTGGTTTACTGCTTGACTTATCAGTTTAATTAAGAGATAGGCATGTTATATTTTCCAACTGTCCTGAATTCTTACCTACTCACCCTCCTACCTACTTACTCACCAACCTACTTACCCAGCTACCTATCTACCCACCTACCTATCTACCCACCTACCTATCTACCCACCTACCATCCTATCTACCTACCTACCTACCAACCAACCAATCAACCAACCTACCTATACCTACCTACCTACCTACCTACCTGACTAACTGGTAACCATAATAATCAGTTAATTAACCAAGTACTGTACACATACATACCTAATGAACTAAACTACCCCAAAATGTTCACTTCCCATTCCCTTCCCTGCCATCCCTCCCTCACTCACTCCACCCCGATATATTATTCATGTAACACTAATCAAGAACAGACATTTATTATTAAGTGTGTTCTGAATGGCTTATTGTCTTTGGTATATCGATCTGTGTGGCTTCTCCATCGGTGGTGTTTGTTTGTGTGTGTGTGTGTGTGTGAGTGTGTGTGTGTGTGTGTGTGTGTGTGTACTTGAGTGCTTGTGTGTGTGAGTGTGTGCTTGCGTGTGTTTGTGTGTGTGTGTGTGTGTTTGTATGTGTGTTTGTGTGTGTGTGTGTGTGTGCGTGTACTTGAGTGCGTGCGTGTTTGTGTGTGTGTGAGTGCTTGTGTGTGTGAGTGTGTGCTTGCGTGTTTGTTTGTGTGTGTGAATGTGTGTGTGTGTACTTGAGTGCTTGTGTGTATGTGTATGAGTGAATGAGTGCATGCGTGTCCATATGGGAATGTGTATTTTGTGTATTCTCCTTTAGTGTATGGATATATATGTGTATGTGTAAGTAAGTAAGTAAGTATGTTTGCCTTAGTAAGTGGGCCAGCAAGCATTCGATGTATAAAGTGTGAGAATGTGACTGACTGTGCCTGTATTCGTTGATGATGTTTGTTATTCCCACGCAGGACTGCATGAAGGAGAGCAAGCAAGTGGAATCAATGTTTGGAAACTCGTAGTGAAAAATGAGAGGACAAACGGATCTGTTAAATTTTTGAAGAGATGATATATTTTGGGGTGAAGTTGGAAGGCACTTGATTCCTCCAAATTATAGGTCAGAGGACACAAGATTAATTCAGTATGTATATGTGTATGGATCTATGTTTTTTTTTTTTTTTTTTTTTTTTTTTTTTTTCTCACTGCTTGGAGGAGAAATCAGTACCCCTCGAATTCACAACAAAATGTAAAAGATTGTAAGTGGTGAAACTATTTATAAACGAGGTGACATGAATGATTAAGAAATGTTTTATATTCAGATGTTAAAAGTAGGAAAGCATAAATACAAAATAAAATATTAGAAGCACTGAAGAAACGAAGGAATTTTTTTAATAGATTAAAGACGTCATCTGGTCGTCAATCGGATACGAAGTTCGCTTGGGTGAAACCAAGCCAAAGCAAGCGGAACTGTTCTGGTCGGACAAAAGGATTTGTAGATCCACCAAGTTGGACCCGCCCCACTGCCGCTCCGCTGCCGCCGCCGCCGCCCCGCCGTCGCCGCTGCCCCGCCGCCGCCGCAGCCGTCGCCGCCGCCGCCGC
>JAWZYT010002847.1:10000-37500 GCA_034508575.1 Petrolisthes manimaculis | reverse complement strand
CTACCCTGTCACCCTCTCCCAGTCTCCCTCGCCTCTCACCCTCTCCCTAATACGCCGTGATGGTGCCACGTGAAAGTTGGGTGCCACTCAACATTTACCGCCGTGCACTTGATGGTTTCTCCTTCCCTCCCCTTTTCTCGCGTTTTCTTTGGCGCGAGAAAGGAACCCTTCTCGGCTCGTATAAACAGCGGCACGAGGCAGATGATGACTGAATGGGGAATGAACCGTGCATGAGAAGGTAAACATGAACGAGGTCCAGATTATTATACTAACGCTGTGTAGAATAGAATTTGATGCCTTGAGAGCTGAAATGTTCTCCAGCTTAATGCAGTGTCACACTATGAATTGTGTCCGAGCAGAAAGACATTTGAACAGCGAACAGAGTTTAAAGTCAGGTTATATTTTTTACCAAGCTATTGAGAATGTACAGTCTCACCCACTATTCCTAAACATATCTGGAGACGTTTTGCAATTTACAAATATTGGCATACAGCAAAACATAGTTACTTATTGGAGGAAATGGGTTGGTGACGCACGTATGCCATTTATCATATTTTTTTCAAAATCTCTGGATCTTCATTTCTGTGTAAAATCCTAGTCAAGGGTAGATTCTTTTGTTGGTCAATTGGAAAGTCCCTGATTGCTCCAAACTATGCCACGAAACAGATCCCCTATTAGTACCACTGAAGGTGTCTGTTTTCTGACATAGTTGGGAGGAAACAGGAGCCTTCCAATTTATGAACAAGAAAATCTCTCCTTGATTAAGGACCCTATAATCGTTTATGAGATTAGGTGGCTTTTGATTCCTCCAGACTATGACACGAAACAAGCTTCTTGAATACAGGTGGTGTTTCGTGACACTGTTTGAAGGACTCGCTAACCTCCAATTTCCCGACAACATCACATGGCCCATTTAGATGTATAGTGTCACGTTACGTCAGTCAGTCAGTCAGTCAGTCTGTGGGTTCGTTCCACATCCTGAGAGACGAGCCCTAGAATGATAATGACAGAGTACTCCCCGATTATGTGGTTGGGGAAAAGTCAAGAGGAAGGTGAAGGTGAGACTACCAGCAGAACAAAAAATAAACAATAATGCCAGAGCAATAGAGACTAGAGGCGATGGGGCTCACCAGAGAAGAGATAGAAACAACACCGTATGAATGAGTATGTAATTATAGTACAGTAGTAACCTTTATTGACCACGTCCCTCCTCTGGTGAAAACATAATAAGAACGTAAGGTATTGTGGTGGGACTTTTATTACGTTTCACAAGTTATAATATTTAATCATTTTGGACGAGACAGCGACACGAGTTTTGCCTTTGATAGTACACACACTGAATAATGAATTAACTTACCAAGGTGACAAAAATAGTAGTGTTGGTGGTTGTAGTTGTGTTTGTGGTTGTGGTGGCTGAATGTATACAAGCTAAGGCAACCATAACCCCCTATAACAACTTACAACATCAATGCTGCTTTTCACCTCCTTGTATACACACACACACACACACACACACACACACACACACACACACACACAGCTTATGGGGGTGCTCACCACTACCAAGTCTTTGAAGGTACGGGGAATCATAGCTGGATATATTTTCATTCCACAACAATATTCACAGTACAATCATTTTAATATATTTTTACCACCTCAATAGAACTAACTCGTCATAATATTCTAACTCAGTCCCAAGTTCCCAACCCAACCTTACCCAACGTCAGATGTCATAACCTATAGAAGAATGAAATAATAATAATATACTCCTACACAACCTACTGTAACCTCATCTTCTCTCTTGTATTCCCTGTACTTTAAACTACTTGGGAACAACGCTTATGGGACGAGGCACATAAGGTAATTCTGGCCTCTGTTACCGGGTGCCAGAGGGACGACTATTCCTTACACTTGGTTTGGGGGTTAAGGAGTTTGTTTACTCGACCTTTACAGACTACTGCCTTAATTTTGTTCATTCATAATGTATGTAGACTTCGTGTGTGTGTGTGTGTGTGTGTGTGTGTGTGTGTGTGTGTGTGTGTGTGTGTGTGTGTGTGTGTGAGAGAGAGAGGGAGTAAAACGAAAATGATAATAATAATAATAATAATAATAATAATAATAATATTAATAATATTAAGTATAATAACAATAATAATAATAATAATAATAATAATAATAATAATAATAATAATAATAATAATAATAATAATAATAATAATAATAATAATAATAATAATAATAATAATAATAATAAGCATAATAAGCATAAACACAATAATAAAAATAATAATGATAATAATAATACCCATGTGTGTGTGTGTACATACAGACACTGGAAGGGATGGATGGACTGACTGACTGACTGACTGACTGACACTCATTGTATTCCCCATCATGAGGCAGGACCACCACACACCATGCAGCTTCTGGGAATAAAAAGACTTAATCCTCTTTCCTGCCTCCATAAGACCTTTCAATCAATCTATCCTCCTTATACCGGGTGATCTAATTCCCTTAAGAGAGAGAGAGAGAGAGAGAGAGAGAGAGAGAGAGAGAGAGAGAGAGAGAGAGAGAGAGAGAGAGAGAGAGAGAGAGAGAGAGAGAGAGAGAGAGAGAGAGACATACAGACAGACAGAGAGAGAGATGGGAGCGTCTTCGTATTGACAGCAAGCAAAACTAGACCCCCTCCTTTTATCACTTATCATGGTGGGTCAATCAGACATAGGAGGGGGTGAATAGGGTCGTGTGTGTGTGTGTGTGTGTGTGTGTAGGTGGGTGTTTGTGTGTGTAGGATTGGGGTACGTGTGTGTGTGTGTGTGATTGGGGGTACGTGTGTGTGTGTGATTGGGATTGCGTGCGGCGTGTGTCTGTGTGTGTGTGTTTGTACTTTTTTCTATCTCAAACTCTGGACGTGCATACATGTGTGTGTATTGGTTGTGTGTGTGTATGTGTACGTGTGTGTGTGTATTCCTGGGGGGGGGGGCAAGGGCGTTAGTGCATGTGTGTGTGTGTGTTTGTATATGTATTCGTGGGGGGGAGGGATGTAAGTACAGCACAAATATTGTCAAGTGTGAGAAAAAAAATAAAAAAATAATATCTTGACATAAATCAATACTTCAACAGAAAGGTCGTGTGAGGTGTGTGTGTGTGTGTGTGTGTGTGTGTGTGTGTGTGTGTGTGTGTGTGTGTGTGTGGTGTGTGTGTGTGTGGTTTCCCTGAGTTCTCGACAACCTGTGACATTTCATCTTCCATTTGGCTACTGTCTCCCCAAACAAACACTGCCTTCGTTACTATATTATTATTATTATTATTATTATTATTATTATTAAAATTATTATATTATTATTATTATTATTATTATTATTATTATTATTATTATTATTATTATTATTATTATTATTATTATTATTATTATTATTATTATTATTATTATTATTATTATTATTATTATTATTATTATTATTATTATTATTATTATTATTATTATTATTATTATTATTCTAGTACTTGTTTGGGTGTTTCGTGAGATATCAATGCAAAGTTTGGTAGTTAATTGGTGAATTTTTAGACACAACTTTCCTTCCTGATTGAATGAAAATATCGCTGAATGATTGACTTGTTTCTTACTCGTATGTATATCCATTCATTTTCCCAGTCATTATGATTTTTTACACGTGACAAAATTCTTACAGCCGTTTGTATAATACGTAAGAGTTATAAAGGAATTAATTTCTGCGACTTTCTAGGTGATTTGGAAGGATATGTTGTTCCTTATTGTTTCGTATATCATTATATATATATTGTATACAGGAATTAAACAGTCATAACAAAATATTTCCTGCGCGTCCGTCTTTCGTTACTTTACTTCCTTCCTTCCTTCCTTCCTCCCTTCCTTCCTTCCTTCCTTCTTTCCTTCCTCCCTTCCTTCCTTCTTTCCTTCCTCCCTTCCTCCCTTCCTCCTTCCTTCCTCCTTTACTTTCATCTTCCCATCCTCCCATACTTCCTTCCTCCCTACCATCCTTCCTTCCATACTTCCATATTTCCTTCCTTCCTCGTATCATCCATTCAACAACAACAACAACAACAGACAGACAGACATAACATTATATTTTTTTTCACCCATTCCTTTCCCCCCATGGAGCAGCTCGTCTCAAAAGGCGTGCAAAGTGTTGAAGAGAGAGAGAGAGAGAGGAGAGAGAGAGAGAGAGAGAGAGAGGAGAAAGAGAGAGAGAGAGAGAAAGAGAGAGACTGAGACTCCCTCCTCTTTAATGGATGTCACATGTTCCCCTCTCGTCTCCTCTTCTCCGGCACCAGTTCCTCTTATTTACCTGCTGCCGTCCCCACCTTACACCACATAATGGGATGACTGAGGCACACAGGGTGGGGTGGTAGGGGGTGGGAAGGGATGCTGACTGACTGAGGGACAAACGGAAGGGAAGGGAAGGGAAGGAAGGGGTCTTGTGTGTATTGTATATATTATAATGTATGTATCACTATATGTATGTATGTATGTATGTACTGTATGGGACATTCTCAGACATCCCCTATATATATATATTATAACGAAGCTTCGTCGTTGGTCCTATCGCAGTAATAATAATAATAATAATAATAATAATAATAATAATAATAATAATATTTTTGTGTACTATTGTATTCCTTAACGTTATCTTTGACATGTATTGAATATCAGTAAGGTAGCAGCAGACAGAACGTAGTAAAGTATATATAGACAGGAGAACAAAATTTTACTCTATACAAACCAGACTGACATTATCTAAGTACTATTATTAGTTTGATTGTGATGGTGGCTGGTGAGTTGGGCCAGAGTGGTTGAGAAGATCTTTGATGTTAATAAATAATAATATATAAATAATATTATCTTGTGACCTGCTAGAGTCATTCCTTTTCTCTCTCTCTCTCTCTCTCTCTCTCTCTCTCTCTCTCTCTCTCTCTCTCTCTCTCTCTCTCTCTCTCTCTCTCTCTCTCTCTCCACTGTATAAAAAAATAAGGTAACATTTGTTTGTTTTAGTGTGTTTGTGTCTTGGTACTGTTTGTTTGTCTTTCATTACCAATACCAGTGTGTGTGTTTGGTGATTGTCCTATACTTACAGTGTTTATATTCTTTATGTTTACTTCAGGAGTTTAAGGGGAGAGTATACTTTTGGTACATTGGAGTGCCTTGATCCCTCCAAAGTATGCCAGGAAACAGGACCAGATGAACAAATATAATGGTGTTCTGTTGCTTGGACTAGTTTGGAAGAATCAGTTACTCCAGATTTACCAACACTGTACTTCCCCCTTAAAGACTATTCGGATTCAAGCCACATTTGACGAAGGAGTCTGGTTTGTCTGTGTCCGTCTCGAGCAGTAAATTTATACGACCTCAAAAACATTAATTAATTTTGAAGCATTCGTTTAATGTTTGTGTGAGGTTAGGTTAGGTTAGGTTAGGTTAGGTTAGGTTAGGTTAGGTTAGGTTAGGTTAGGTTAGGTTAGGTTAGGTTAGGTTAGGTTAGGTTAGGTTAGGTTAGGTTAGGTTAGGTTAGGTTAGGTTAGGTTAGATTGGGTTGTATGAGGTTCAGATACCATAACAAAACGTGTCATTGTCGCAGCTTGATAATAATACAGTTACAAGTGTTACCATCGTTTTTATTGACATAGTTGCACATATATAAAATTAACTCCTGATATTTCCACCATTATACACATTATTACATTTACTGCTGTTGCTGTGGTTTATGTGTTGGTGAATTTCGACATCGTTGTTATTAATGATAGCATAAGTTTCTATTGTTAAAGTTACTGTGTTGTTATGTTTGGTGATGATGGTCTTTACCTCTATGTTATAATAATTACTGTGTTTCCCAATGGACTGTCTGACTGCCTCACTCTTCATTGGTATTTGGTAGTCATATATATGCATGTATGTGTGTCCTTCTATCAGTGCCGCAGTGTTAATTAAATGGTAACAAATATCTCTAGTGGTCGTGGTGATGATTGAGTGATTTCTTCCTTTCTCTCTCTTTTTTTCTCGTAAATTTAAGGGTGTGTGGGAGTAGGAGACAGGCTTGGGTTTTTTTGGGGGGTGCGGGAGTAGGGAGACAGGCTTGGGGGGGTTAAGGGGGGTGCAGGAATAGGGCCACAGGCTTCCTACCCCTTCCCCAAGCCTGTACACTTATATATTCCCGCCCACCCCAAGCCTGTCCCCTACTCCCACACCCCCTTTAAATTAAGTAAGCAAAACAGCAGATGTTAAACGAGCACCCAAATCATCTGTGTTGAATATGGACTGTAATCATCACCTGTGTGGGAAATTCATCAGTATTACCAACATTATTCATCTATAACATGCAGGCGTCCCACTCGGTTGTCCCCCTCCTGCTGCCATGCTTACCGAGGTGATTTATTACACATGCACCTCGTCATTGGAACTGGTAAGAGAATAAATAAAGGGAGGAGTCCAATAACTAACTAACTAACTAACTGGTAAGAGAATAAAGAAAGGGAGGAGTCCAATAACTAACTAACAATGACTAACTCTTGATGGTGTAAATGATTGGAGAAAAAAGGTTAACAAAGTCCACCAACACAACGATACCAGAAAAACAGAAAATCCCTTAATAATAACAACAATAAAATTTGCTTATTATTATTATTATTATTATTATTATTATTATTATTATTATTACTATTATTATTATTATTATTATTATTATTATTATTATTATTATTATTATTATTATTATTATTATTATTATTATTATTATTATTATTATTATTATTATTATTATTATTATTATTATTATTATTATTATTCGTTGCTGGTTATTTTGTTTCCCGGGATGGTTTGGAGGAATCACCGGCTCTTATTATATTCACACAAGGGAACTTAACCCCTAATGAGGAGGCCATTGATACGAGTGATATATAAGGGTGTCATGTATTCATAGCCTCGTGTGTTAAGTGTGGTGTTTACTGCAGGGGGTCGGGGAGGGAGAGAGAATGACGTGAGGGGTTGATTACGGAAAAACAGTATTGCATTTAATTTGTGTTTTATTTATTTACTCTTTGTGGTTTCTGTATAGATTTTAACTACTTTCCTTTCCCAGGTTTGGTTATCTCAAAAGGAGTCTAAAATAAGTGACTATGCTATCTTTTATTTCCTCATGTTCGCGCTGACGTAAACTTCAATGGGATGGGGTAACTGAGATGGGGTCATGCACTTTAAGGAGAGGTATTTTACTTCAATGGCTGTTAATTAGTGCCTCCAAACTATATATGTCAGGAAACAAATGACTTTAATGTTCCTAATAGGGGGGTTTCTGTTTCGTGGCATAGTTAGTTAGTTAGGAGGAAACAGTAGCCCTTTATTTAGTCGACATATTAAGGGTTTCAAGCGTGACATCTAACCAGGGATGCCAGAGAAATTAAGGGGATAACTATTGTCTTGATAAATTTGAGGGTTACTTGAATTCTCCAAAACTATGTCCCGAAACAGATCCAACATTAGATTAACACTGAGGTCATCTTTGTTTCCAGGCATAGTTTGTAGGAATCAGTAGCCTCCAGTTTTGCATCAACGACACACACAGGCCCCCACAACGATTAGCCATTACGATACAACATTGGACGTTTACCATTCATCAAAACGGAATACAAGTGGACTATTTTACTCACTCTGTGTAAGCACGTTTTCTCGATATTCTCCGTCCACATCAAATCAAGATAATCGATTATTGACTGCATGCATGTTGCTTATTCGAACTTGCCTCCGTTGCCTGCAAAACATAAAATATAGCCGACCGTCCCATGCAGGCACCAACAACACTACAAATTGAAGTGCTTTGAATATAATAAGGTGACAAGCAGTAATGCAATATTTTCCTTGTTTTGATATGAAAACTAGAATCTACATCTTTTGTTTTTCCCTCGCCTTTATTTTCGTACGTATAGTTTATAAAGTTTACCTCCGTTGTTTATTTTATTTCTCTATAGACAGTATATACTTTCCTGAGGCGCTGAGAGACAGGTGGGGTGTGTGGGGGGGGGGGGGGGGACGAACAAAACACTGTTGCGAGGGAAACTGAACCCAGAGAACAGAACAGAAATGAGGTTGCACATTTCCTGAGAATCATTGTCCAAACACAAGGCAAACATCGATTGACATTTGACTACCATATATAAAAGACTGGATGGAACCTGACATGGCACGGTACAGTCACGATACAAATTTTATTTTCCTCCTTTACAGAACGAGAACAAACGTTTTAGAATTAATTTAAGGATAAAATAACATTGGATAAAAGGACATACATTCATTCACTCGTTCATTAGATTACAGTACGAGAAAATATTAATAATATATATAAAAATAATAACTTTTGATTCCTCCAAAGTGTGCCAGGAAACAGGATCAGATGAACAAAAATAATGGCGTTCTGTTGCTTGAAATAATTTGGAGGAATAGGTTACTCCAGATTTACCAACCCTAGACTATCCCCTTAATTAAATCACGGTAAATTTAAGACCTAGTGAATGAATATACACTCGTTAACAAGACTCGTAATGTGAATGTGATGATATGAAGGTGAAGGAAAAATAAACATCTTCAAACAAATTATAAAAATGAAGTGTGTTTCTTTTAAAGATTACTGACCGTTTCGGGGGTGGAGGGAGGGAAGGAGGGAGTGGGATACCAAAACATTACAACATGACTGTGCATTGAAAACAGAAAGAAAAAATAATGAGTAATAACAGTGTGCATATTTTCAGGATATTGTCCGAATAATATTGAAGGCATCGATTGACATCTACACGACCAAACAACCCAACCAACCAACCAATGAGGTGTGCGTGTCTAGCGTCTCTATAGATATCTGCATATATTGTAATTTGGCACAGTTAGCGGTGATATACGGTCTGAATTACACCACATCCATCACTGCACGAAGACCCGCCGTCAAAGGTTCCTAGACTGGAGAGTGTGCAGGCGACACCTAATTATCGAGTGATTAAATATTGGGTTTGGCTTGGCTATACCTACAGTACATGTCTGACTGGAGTCACTCTGGAGGAAACGTTTGGTAGCCTGTGTAATCTGTCACTCTTCCATAAACGTTTCCTTCAGCTCTGTATTTAGCTACCCGAGTTGTGAAGGAAACGTTTTCATAGCGTGTGTAGTCAGTCATGCAGTCACTCTCCCATAAACGTTTCTTGGGATAGTTTGGAGGAATTAGTCAGTAGCCCTCCAGTTTACCAATAAGAAGTTCACTCGGGAAGGTCATTTTTCAGCCAAACTAACTATAAGGTATACGAAAGCCTCCATGGAACCCCAAATCGACCAAAAGACAGAGTAAAGGCTCGTACAACATTGACTTACGGCGAGACGAATTACGTATTCACCTGTGACACGAATGTATACGACCGATTGTACACTTCCGTTCAAAGGAAGTTTCTATAATTCTCACTCATAAACTGGTGGCATAATACGCTAATAAGAACAACAACAACAAGCGAAAGTCCCCCAAGCCTGTCCCCTACTCCCACACACCCTTAACGAAGCGATTTCCGGTTGCTTTATGATGAGATAATATATAGTTCAGTCCCCGAGAGATATTTAATAATTCATACATGCACCATTCAATAATCTCTGACAAAAAGGGTATCTTGAACTTTTATCGGAATGTTTGTGACAATTTCCTGTACGTGAGTAAAATATACCAATATCATAACAATAGTGTAAATTCTCGAATAGCCTAGCTTTGAAGGTTCGAACAACGGTGCGTCTCCTTACAACACACACTTGTTCGAATCATCAAAGTTCGGATAGTTGCGATTCATCATGCCAAGGAATCAGGACACAATTTCTGACCGCGAGTGTACAGCACCTGTATGACATGTGGTTCGAACGACTAAACAACAGAAGATAAGTAGATGGCGAACTGCATATGTGTCGTTCGAACCACAGTGAATTAAGTCATACTGTGGCTGACTGAGAGAACGAACTTTTCTGACTCACTCACTCACGACACTGACTCAGACCAACAATTAACAGACTGAGAGGTAGTGTACAGGACTTAAAGTGATAACTGTACACGAATGGTGGTGGTGGAGTGGCTGGCTGGCCTCTTGCTCGTTTTGTGCTGATTTGCATGTGAAAAAGTGAGGCTGACAAAAGGTTTCTGATTAGCCTGCAAGCCCCTCCTGACCACACCACACTCTCGGGAAGAACCTTGGCTCACTAACTAACTAATAAACTCATTTACTCCTCCTTGACTGGATGATTCACGTATATATTAAGTATCTAGAGGATTTGTTGTTGAAAGTTTGGACTCCTCTGACTGACATAACCAAGTGAACGAATGATTACAAGGCTTATCCTGTATTATACACTCTGGTGGTCGTCTAATGAAGGAAGGGGTTGGTGGAGGGTGAGGTGAGGGAGGTGGACATGAGGGAGAGGTTAGTGACGGGTGAGGGTGGGAGGGAGGAAGGGAGAGGTTGGTAGAGAGGGAGAGTGGCTGGTGAGGAAGGGAGAGGGGTTGATGGCGGGTGAGAGAGGGAGAGGGAGGGAGGGAGGGAAGGGAGTAGTTGGGGGAGAGTTGTGGTGAGGGAGGGAGAGGGGTTGGTGGCGGGTGATGGAGGGAGGGAGGGAAGGGAGTAGTTGGGGGAGAGTTGTGGTGAGGGAGGCAGGTATAATGATGGATGGATACCTTGCATGACCTCCCCTCCTTTACTCAACACAACATTTCCAACATAAACTTAAGCTAATGTCCACAATAATGAATGGTAGTGTCCGTCTTGCAGTAACCACTCATTGATTACTTCACACGCCCTCAACTGCACACCATGATAACTTTACTTGTCTATAGGGGGAGGATAACTTGATTTGGCTATGGGTGAAGGAGTAGAGGGAGCACTGCATGGTTGGTGTAAGGGGAGAAACTCTTGACTGTAAATTTTGAGGTTTACTGTATCACCCAAACTATGTCACGAAAAAAACAGCTACTAACCTTTATATTAGTAACATCAGCTGAGATAATTGTTTTGTTTCCTGGGAGTGTTTGGAGGAATTAATAGTGTTAGGATTTATAGTGCATTATTCATAAGGCTAGTAAATATTACAAAATAATACACCTATTTTGTTGTAGGTACAGTCGGTGTCAAAAATTCCCAGTCGTCTCCCCACACACCTCTTGAAGGATAATGTAAAGAGTAATCCTCAAATTACAGCACTTATTAAACAGACTACCAGGAGGATAAGTGACTAAAACCATTATTTAGGTCATTTTAATAGAGTAAATCAATACGAAAACACGTGTGCCTTACCTTACCTATTTACCGTCCCCAGTTCACTGAAATACGAATAATTCTGCTCTATCGTTAAGGGCGAAGGGAGCATGTATTAGCCTATGATTTTGACCCATTTATAAGACCTCGGGACAATTGGACCTCACAGGAAGGCGGCTATTCATTTCTGCCAATCATTGTAGAGGGAAAAATAGTGCTTTTTTATCGGTAACGTGACAGTTCTTGGCCGCGCCCTATACATACACCACACACTCATCTATTATTATAATGTTCGATTAATACCGGTATATATGTGTCGCAAAAAGACCCATAAATTACAACAACCCATAATGTCAGTAGAAAATACAGTACAGTCGCTATAAAAAAGTTGTATCCAGCTTTTGTTGAAGTTTCGAATCATTTTTCATACAAGTGAACCGATTACAACTCTTATCCTGTTTCATATTTGTATCCAGTTCTTGTTGAAGCTTCGAATCATTTGACATAATAATTATATACAAATGAACCGAATACAACGTTTATCCTGGTTCATAATATTTGTTTGAGCTCGCTTTTAATTAACACTCGATCAGGCTATTCGAAGCAAGCCTGGATATATATTTTGGATTGTGAGTGTATACAGTGTGTGTGTTGTTGTTGGTTGCCTTCACTCCCACGTTACGATAATGATAAAAAAAAATAAGTAATAACAATAATAACAATAAAATAATAATTAATAATAATAATAAACACCATCTCATTACGTAATAATAAATATTCTTAACAGCATATGATATTATAGGCAGGAAGATGATAGAATGTATTTTTTTTTATAGTTTATCATCTCCCACTCACCTGTAATATATAGGAATGTATGGTTTTCGTTTGTTTGTCTTTTTATATGACATTGCAGGATTATCTGTTTTTTTTTTTTTCAATCAATGCCGTGTTTTAAATTGCATCACAAGTTACCTCAGATCATTTTACGGCATTTGGCGAAGGAAATTATATGAACGACTTGTCCAAAAAATATTATTCTTCCCAGCTTGAAAATTTTAGGTTCATCTTATAATATATTTAATATTGTTTAAGCCGATAGAAAACACCCCCTTAATATTATTACTCTGGAATAATGAATGAGTTTGATACATTTCACCGCTGCCTTTAGAACGTAAATATGTTAATCTTTTTTAGGTGACGATAAATATCCACAACAGACGTCAACGAGGCTTGTAAACCTTGGCCTCTGATTGGTCGAGGTGTGAGTTCCAATATCTGGTTGGGTGGGGGTGGGGGGGAGCGACTGGGGGTGGGGGTGGGGGGGGCGACTGGGGATGGGGTGCATGGGTAGAAAGCCTTTTACCTTATTCCCGCATGCAACCCCTCTAACCCCCCCTCCCAAGCCTGTCCCCCTACCCCTGCACCCCCCAACCCCCCCCCCCCCCCTTAATTAATCTCCTTTGCACATTTAAATAAGTATATTTTTGCCTGGAAAATGAATTGAGAAGGAGTGCAGTAAATAATCATGTTTCAGATAAGCTGGAGCCTGGCGATTCCTACAAACTACACGAGGAAACAGGCTAAAGGGAAATAACTAACTGAGGTATAGCCTGCATGTTGCTTGGAAGAGTTTGGTGTAATCAGTTGCTCCTAATATTCCCCCACAATATCCTAATATACCCCCTCTAGCTAGTTAATGTATAGTATTGTAGGTGTATATAGCTTTAGTCAGACGAGCCTCGAGAGTGAAAAGAAGAAAATACAATAAGGAAAATAACCTGCCAAATTGTGTGTGTGTGTGTGTGTGTGTGGTGTGTGTGTGTGTGTGTGTGTGTGTGTGTGTGTGTGTGTGTGTGTGTATACCCTCCAATATGTCTCCTAAATATAGAGTTGTTTATTGTGGTTCCTCTAAATTACACTTGTGAAATGTATTACACACGAGGCATTGAGGGAAAGGCCAATTATTTTGCTGCCTGTATTCCCTTGACCGTGATTAACCGGATGTTTGCGTTTTCTAATGAAGTAATTATCGGTATAAGAATTGCACCCACGAATATATTGCCACGATATATATATAATTATGGGGCGGAATTTATGTATGTATGTTCCTTCTTCACTCACTCTGAAAGGCCACGGTGTAAATCAACATCAAACTAGCTCTCTTTTTTCTCTCTCTCTCTCTCTCTCTCTCTCTCTCTCTCTCTCTCTCTCTCTCTCTTCTCTCTCTCTCTCTCTCTCTCTCTCTCTCATACAGTCACACATTTACCATTCCCCAGTAATATATAAATCTTATAATCACACATTACCAGCTTCCACATGAACAAAAAAATTCATAAGATTTGCATGGCACGTATTGTATTGACCATAACTGAACCCCTCGTATACATCAGATAAAAAAAAAAAAAAAAAAAAAAAAACTCGAAGAACAATATAACAAACAAACAAACAAACAAACCACACGTATTGCAAATTTTATGATATTCTCTTAACTCGATTGTGTTCCTGTCAAACTCAATATAGGAACTGTCGTGGGCCCTTCAATAGTTTATGAAGTGTAATGGAAGTGAACCGAGCAGCTTCACACGACATATCCCCATTAACATGCACATAGCCTTATAGTCAGTCCCGTCCAAGACACATGTATGTATGTATGCTGATATCTAACCCTCCCCTCCTCCCCCTCCCTTGCCTTGGGTTATAAAGTTCGATTGGAAAAGGAGAGGAAACGATGCATGACAGAAACGCCACCGAATTCAGCAGGTTATCGATCCACCGAATTATACTGTTTTATTTATTTTTTATCCTTCCGAAAACACACCAATTCCCTACTAAGTAATAATTATTAACTTAGCTAATACACGTTTCGCGCTCGTATTCCATTGTTTATAAATCGTAGGTGAGGACATATTTTTTTATTTTGTATAATGAAATTCTCTTGGAGTGGATTATCTTCACCGGAAAAGTCAAGAAGGTATATTACCCTGACATCTGTATTGCTTTCATCCCTTCAGCTCCTCTCCATCCATCCATCCATCTATCTCTCTTCTCTCCACTTCTCTTCCTCCTAACTTTCCATCTTCTCCTTTCCTCAGTTCCATCCTCATATTTATAAAGTATAAGTTGTGCAGCATGGGAATGAAGAAAATTATATACACACACACACAATAAAAAAGTATAAAGCTGTCAAATCCATCCCTATATATACCTCTCGATCGAACGTCACAATTTAATTCAGCATCTTTTTAGCCGACTGTACAGCAGGAGGAGAGAATAAAGGAGCAGGAAGGAGTGGCGAGTTAAAGGGTTACTGAGGGGGAGGAACCAACACGTTAAAAGGTTCTCGTCTGAAAGGGACGGGGCCGACTTGGTAAAGGGTCTGGCCTCGACGTAACAAGACCCGGGTACCTACACAAGACAATGAACTCCTCCTCCACAAAACAAAAAAATATATACACCCGCGCCGGTGAAACTATCGAGTCGGTGATCCAGGACCCCGACAAAAAGGTTCGTTGTGGGTGTTTAGTCGTCTAATAGCTCATAACTTTGCTGTGTGGCTATTCTCATGCAAAGTGGTGAGTGAGTGAGTGAGTAGGTGGGTGAGTGGGTGGGTGGTGGTTCTCCCTCCCTCCCTCCCTCCCTACTGCCTGTTTGCCTGTTTGCCTGCCTACCTCCCTGCCTGTCTCACTACCTCCCTGTTTGACTGTCTGCCTCACTACCTCCCTGACCATCACTGTAAAATTTTTACCATTACCATCACTGTAAAATTTTTACCATTACCATCATCGTAAAATATTTACCATTACCATCACCGTAAAATTTTTACCATTACCATCACCGTAAAATTTTTACCATTACCATCACCGTAAAATTTTTACCATTACCATCACCGTAAAATTTTTACCATTACCATCACCGTAAAATTTTTACCATTACCATCACCGTAAAATTTTTCTGTAAATTTATCCCGAACTTATAGCCAACTACTCAGGCCTAACCTGGGCGTAATACCTGGACTTGGGCTTTGGAAAGCTGCAATTTTGTATGTGCTATTATGAACTAAATTACTGCAATCACATTTGAAATCCACATGAAGCATACACCACTATATACCTCACCACCACCTCTCTTCATTGTTCTGTACATACTGTCAACAAAAATTTCGCCGAACATTCAGTGTTTGTCATCCTGTCGTCGTTGTTATCTGTCGTCAAGGGAATTCGCAAGCATCTTCAAGCTTGTGCATTCTCGACGCACAAGAAGGAGACCAATCACTGCCTGCAATCTGTTTTGTATACTCGCATGTAATCAATAATGGCTCCAAAGTGGTCTGATTGTCATGGTTCCAGCGATATGTCCAGAATTCTGTCTCCCATCCAATTGAGTTTTGTGTGTGTGTGTGTGTGTGTGTGTGTGTGTGTGTGTGTGTGTGTGTGTGTGTGTGTGTGTGTGTGTGTGTGTGTGTGTGTGTGTGTGTGTGTGTGTGTGTGTGTGTGTGTGTGTGTTGTTGTTGTTGTTTTTCTCCTAGTGATGGAAGGGTATAGAGGCATTCATTCACGTGTGTCAGGTGGTTATTATGGTGTCCTTGGCATTTCGACATACAAGTTGGTGGTATGACTTCAGTTTAATTCATATATTGTCTTGCATTGAGGAGAAAGACGTTATGTTGTTGTTGTTGTTGTTGTTGAAGTTCCTCAAGGTGTCTGGCGTTCTGTTTTCTCCTTTACATGCTGGATGGACGGACGAAACCTCATTGTGTTAGGTCACTTCATGTCACCATCATCCAATTAACACTCCATAACACCTAAGGCGGGGTTCTCACCAATACGTTTGCAGTCCGTTTGCACGGAGTCCGTTCAGGTTGATGACGTCACGAACACAACGTCCAGACGGACACAGAGGAGTTGAGCGACTTTTCCCGCCCGTTTCTTCACATCAACAACAACAAGCGACTATGGCCGAGTTTTTACCGGAGATGGACAAGGATTTACTAAAGGCATAAAATAATAACCAATAAACTAGATACCATATCAGCCTATTAATTAAAAATGCGGATGTTTTCTAGTATTTTTAATTACAACCTATATATATGCATTTACATTACAAATATTATTTAGAATCATGGATGATATCAAATATTTTTTTAATTCAATCATTTTGTTGTAACTGGTCTTCAACTTTTAATAATTGTGTTTTAATGTAGTGAGCAGCTGCTACAACTGCAGCACCAGAGTGCGGTGTTGCCAAGCCTCCAGTTCCAATGTACATTCTTATTAATCGTACATAAATTGACGAACTATACACAAATATATTATGATTATTATTTTATTTGCATAAAATCATATCATTTTGCGAACAAATAAGTTTAATTCATATTATTTTCATATGTTGAGGAGTCAACAACATTACAAACGGACACCACCGCCAACGTTGCTATTCAAAAAGATGAATTCAGTTCATCCTCAACGTTGGACGTGGTCCGTCTCCGTGAGGTCGCAACGCGCACCGCATTCCCACTGTTTGGGCACATACACGTACGTTCGTGACGTCATCAACGTGAACGGACTCCGTGCAAACGGATTGCAAACGTATTGGTGAGAACCCCGCCTAACTCTTACACCACACACTCACCACTCCACCATCACACCCAACAGTCAACAACATCAACTCCCTACACTCACCACTCCACCTCATCCACACACACCACTCCAGCACACATCATCATCCATACACTCACCACCCCAGCACCCAACAAGTACAGCTGGTCAAACTCCTGTGAGGCCCACCCAGCACTGCCAACGCTGTGCGAGATAGTGACGCCGAAACACTTGTTCTAAACACTGCTCGAAATATGCACTGGTGGGGGGATTTCCTCCACGCCTCAAACCCCCAATCCGCCCACCTTCGAGCAGAGTTCAGAACAAGTGTTTCGGCGTCACTATCTCGCACAGCTTTGGCAGTGCTGGGTGGGCCTCACAGGAGTTTGACCAGCTGTACAACATCCACTCCCTCACCACTCCACTTCACCACTCCACCTCACACCCACACCCACACCCACACACCACCCAGCATCACCCAATCAGCACCACCACGCCTCACCCAATATCATCCACTCAGCACTACACCCACCTCACCATCACCCGTCACGTCATGGAGTAGGAGAGGAGTGTGTCTGTGGTCTGAGTTATCTCCGATGTGTGTGTTTGTGTGTGTGTGTGTTTGTGTGTGTGTGTGTGTATGTGTGTGTGTGAGGTATCTCCGTTGTGTGTATGTGTATCCCCGAGTGTGTGTGTTTGTGTATGTTGTGTACAGTATGTGTGAGTATCCCCGTGTATGTGTGTGTGTGTGTGTGTGTGTGTGTGTGTGTGTGTGTGTGTGTGAGGTATCCCCATTCTGACCGTGGTTATATATGAGTACCTGTGCAGTACATTTATTAGCCTCCTTTCATTATGGGTACCGCGTTCAGAGCAGAGAGGAAATGAGTTAAGAGGAGAAAAACTACTTCCTTGGTAAACTAGAGGAAACAGACAACCTCAGTGTTACTAATAGGACGCTTGTTGAGTGGCATGGTTTGGAGGAATCAGTAGCAATTCCAATTTACTTTCAAGAGAGTGTATCCTTATGTGGAAGAAAAGTTTTATTTGCAAGTCAACATGAAGGCTACTTTTACTTTTTCCTCCAAACTGTGACGTGAAACAGACCAGGTATACTGGAGTAGTCAGCATTTTGTATGAGTGTGTGGAAATCAACAACAAAAAGCCTTCAATTCGTCGACCAACTCTTTAACTGGAACACGTTAGACATTTTTAGACAAGTACCGACCTATCAACCCACCTTAGAGAAAATGTCATTACGCCCTTCCTCCTCTGAACCCCCGTATCCTAAACTCACCTTCGAGAAACCAATGGACTTTCAAAGCAGGAATGACCTAAGAGCCACATCCCCCTCTTTGGCCAATGTGTCCTTGTCGTTCTGGCGTGAGGAATTTGCATAGCGTGTGATGTATTGGTCGCAGCTTGTCATTACACTAACAAGGAAAATGGCTTCATGAATAAAGGATGATTGAAAAATACATATAATTGTGTGTGTGTAATGTTGGGTGGGCGGCAGTGGGAACACATTGGGGCCACCACTATACATCTTGGGTTAGAGAGGCTGAAGTACGAGGCTAGTGTAGTGTATAGTGTATAGTGTCGGTGGTAATGTATAGTGAAATGTAGTGTATAGTGTCTATAGTACTGTGTCGTGTATAGTGCAGTGTCGTGTATAGTGGTGAATAATGTATAGTGTAATGTAGTGTATAATAATCTGTAACAGTGATCATTGAGAAGAGTATCAGAGCAGTAATATTAATGTTTTAAACTTGTGCAGTGAGGAGCAATAGTTTCTTTACTCCTTCCGTTTCCTCCCCCTAGCGAGAGTGAGGTGGAAGTAGTGATTGGGGAAGGAATGGACTGCATGAACGAACTAACACTGCCAAGGTTCATAATTATTATTGGAGATCGACATATGGCTTCATAATGGCGAGAGAGGAGGTGTTGAAGTTGTATGAGATAGGTGAATGAACCTCTCTAACACCATGAAGCATAAAAATCAGGCGTGTCCAACTGACCAATGTTTGTTTATTTGTTCGTCTGCTCTTTCTCCAACCCTGACTTTGCCTACTTCAATTTCGCTAGGGGGAGGGGGGAGTAAAAAAAAAAACTATTGATCGTGACTGTACACCCTGGAACCATGAATATACAGTACAGTACTACACAAGACAACGAGGGATGCATCTCAACTTTCCCTTCAGCAGTTAGCCAAGTTCTGCCCAGAGTAATCACGAGGTAGTTAAGGACAGCACCTCCTTTGGATAAACTATAGGGATAGTGAGTGATTCATCCAAACTCTGTCACGAAACATTTCCCCTATTAGTAAAATGGTTCTGATTTGTTTTCTGGAAGAGTTTTGTAGGAATCAGAAGCAGCCCTCCAATTTACTACAAACAAGTTCTCTCCTTAGCAACCCTGAACTCGTATACAACACCAGACCAGCAGGTTAGCCTTCATATCATGGGATAATGTGAAGGGGGTCGTTTGTCTGTACGTGAAGTGGCCGTTTGTCTGTAGAGGGGGTCGTTTGTCTGTGAAGAGGGTAGTTTGTCTGTGAAGGGGGTAGTTGGTCTGTGAAGGGGATCGTTTGTCTGTTGTGGAAGAATTGGAGTCTACGTCGTCTTCTGTACAATGCAAGAAAACACATCCCTTGTATACACGTATGCTGAAGTGTCGTGTTGTTTACTGGCAGTGTTTGGAAGAATCGGTGGCCTCCAATTCACCCCAGAGAAAGTAATGAACTCCTTAAACCAGGCGTGGAGGTGTGTGTGTGTGTGTGTATGTATGTATGTGTGTGTGTTGTTGTTGTTGTTGTTGTGGTGATCGTGCGGCCAGACTGCAGTGAACAAACTTCCTCTGGTGCCACATTCCTCTCATTATCTCAATCTTCCTTTTTTTTATGCGTGTGCGTGTGTGTTTGTTTGTGATTGTATGTGTGCGGTGATGTTGATGGTAATGTAAGCAATAGTGATAGTAGTAGTAGTAGTAGTAGTAGTAGTAATAGTAGTAGTAGTAGTAGTAGTAGTAGTAGTAGTAGTAATAGTAGTAGTAGTAGTAGTAGTAATAGTAGTAATAGTAGTAGTAGTAGTAGTAGTAGTAGTAGTAGTAATAGTAGTAGTAGTAGTAGTAGTAGTGGTGGTTGTGGTAGTGTAGGTGTAGGTGGTCGTCCTTGTAGTGGTGAATATAACGGTGAAGCTGGAAGTCTGTATATACCTGACCACTGCACTGACTGACTCGCTTCACTTCTCCTTTCACTTGTTTGGGAGGACGCCTGACTGCACTTAATTGGTACATTGGAGCGCCTTGATTCCACCAAAGTATTCCAAACAACAGGTCACATATATTTTTATTCATCTGGTCCTGTTTCCTGGCATACTTTGGAGGAATCAAGCCTCTCCAATGTACTGTACCAAAAGTGTATTACAATTCCTTAACACAAACAGTACAAGCAGGTTAGCAAACAAGCCAGCCAGCCAGCCAGCAAGCATCCAAAGTCCAAACCTCGACATTCCGACCTTCACAATGAGGGCTTTCCAACAATGAGACCTCCATCACCTCGCCCTCACCTCTCATTTCTCCACATCACAACCCGTAGAGAAGTTGAACAAAAAAAAATCCCTTGGCAAGATAAACGACAGATATCCTTCACTTAAAGATGCAAACACGAACGCACACTTAGGAACACCACCACCACCAACAACAACACCAACAAAAACAACAACAACAACAGCAACAACAGCAACAACAACAGCAACAACCAACAGTGCGTCCGTACAGTCTGTGGCAATAGTCCTGTCGCCTCACTCCGCGTTTATTGAAGGATGACATGAAAAATAATAATAATCTAACAAACACATTCATCAACACAGAATTACAATATACAAGGGGCAAATAATTAATAAACATCTCTGGTTATTCAGTTTACGAGTCCGTGAAGCTTAATACTATTTCTATACTATTGTTTATGAGTTGGTTGATGTGACGACACGACTTTTGCCTCCAGCTGTACTGTTCACCTCACATATACACACTCTACCAACACGAAATATTCTGACACGATGTATGTATGTATGTATGTATGTATGTACGTAAACCAAAGATGAAAACTCACTGCAGACTTTTTTTCTATTTTTTTTTTTTGTAAGGCTGCCCAAATGGTGATATCGTAAATAATGGTGAGAAAAGGAATGGGACGTTAATGTATCGCTCAGGAGGAATAGGTTATAGGTGTTTTCCGGGTCGTTTATTTTCCCAATCCCTCCCTGATTTGATTACAAGGCGCCCCACCTCACGCCTCACGGGACGTCCCACGAGCACCCCAGGATACCCAGAGGACCCCGCAGGACACCGTAGGACTCCGTGGGGGCTTCACCATCCATCACACTGGTAAGGAGAGAAGGAAGAGAGAGACCAGAGAGAGGGGCCCCGCGAAGGATGGGAGGGAAGGAAGGAGGGAGAGAAGAGGTAGGAGGGAGGAGACAGAGAAGGAGGGAGGGAGGGAAGAGGTAGGAGGGAGGAGACGGAGAAGGAGGGAGGGAGGGAAGAGGTAGGAAGGAGAAGACGGGGAAGGAGGGAGAGAGGGAAGAGGTAGGGAGGGAGGAGACGGAGAGGGAGGGAGGGAGGGAAGAGGTGGAGACGGGGAGGGAGGGAGGGAGGAGACGACTCACACCTCAGTTTGTTTAAGTCGAGGTGCCTGAAATCGTCATTTTCCCGCCACATTTCACACCTCCCCCGCCGTTCCAACCCCGGCGGCAGTGTTGGGTGTCAGAGATTGATACCCCAGTCCTTGGTTCTGGTTATGGGTATATGGGTATGATGGTGAGGTTCCCACTGGTGTTCTGTGTGTGTGTGTGTGTGTGTGTGTGTGTGTGTGTGTTTTAGATATATAGAAATATGATTAGATAAATAGATAGATATTTACATAGATACAAACACACACAAGCACACACACACAAACAAACAAGCACACAAACAAACACACTCACAAACACAAACACAAACAAGCAAGCACAGACCCTCAACAAATCTCCCGATAGGAAAAATGAAATAGAAAAGTTGTCTGTATGCAAATGTTGAAAAGGTGGAGTTGAGTGAAGCGGACCTTTGAGAGAGCGTCAGAGGTGAGAACGAAACACCAATACAGGATTTACAACACCAAGAAGTATACAAAAAAAAAAAAAAAAAGGTGAGGCATATAGAGGATGAGTTGGGGTGGGAAAGTCATTGATACGGGTGAGGGAGCAGACACACACATACAGACAGACAGATAGACAGACAAACAGACAGATAGACAGAAAGACAGAGTGACAGACAGACAGACGGGATGAGATACAAACAGACAAACAGAGAGACAAAGACAGAGATACAAACAGACAGATAGACAGACAGAGAAACAGACGGAATTAGATACAAACAGACAGACGGGATGACATACAAACAGACAGACAGATAGACAGATTGATTTGATGACACACACACAGACAGACAGACAGACTGACACACGGGATGACATACAAACAGAAACACACACAGACAGACAAACGCACCCAAGAAAGGAGCAGCAATCGGGTAAAGTGTGTTGCTTTCACCCCATGTATGTGTGTGTCCCCCCCCCCCACCCCTTCCCTTCCCATCCCATCCCATCCCCACCCCTTCATTTCTCAATCCTTCCCTTCTTTGCTCTTCTCTTTCTATCCCTTCTTTTTCATTCCCTTCCCTTCATTTCTCATTCCTTCCCTTCTTTTCCATTTTCTTCCCTTCTCTTTCTATTCCTTCCCTTTCCTTTCCTTCCTTCTTTCCTTCCTTCCTTCCTTCCTTCCTTCCTTCCTTCCTTCCTTCACTTTTACTCAGCCAGTCAGCCTCCAGTCTTGTTGTTGTTGTTGTTGTTGTTGTTGTTGTTGTTGTTGTTGTTGTTGTTGTTTTTGTTTAGTAAAGCGAACTTTAATGCGTTTAATTTTTCTTCTTATCCCGGCGAATAGGCACCGATTCCCGTCTACGTAGAGAGAGAGAGAGAGAGAGAGAGAGAGAGAGAGAGAGAGAGAGAGAGAGAGAGAGAGAGAAGGGGTAAGTAAGGGAAGTGAGGAAGGGAAGTAGAGAGAATGAGAAGAAAATAAAGATAGAGAGGGGAAGGGCCAGTGAATAGGATCAAGCCAGACAAGAAGAAAGGAGGGGAGCCAGCCACCACAGAGAGAGAGAGAGAGAGAGAGAGAGAGAGAGAGAGAGAGAGAGAGAGAGAGAGAGAGAGAGAGAAATGAGGCAAGTGAGTAAGTGAAAGGGGGAAGTGGCGTCGGAAGGGAACACACACACACACACAGAAAGGGAATGGTTGAGGAAGGACACACACACACCCACACACTCAGAAAGGGAATGGTAGAGGAAGGACACACACACACACACACACACACACACACACACACACACACACACACAGACACACACACGTAAAGGGAAGACGGGACTCTGGGCGGAGGAGGAGACTGACGAGGGAGGGAATATAAAAAAAGAGAGAAGGGGATCACAGGGGGACGATGCACCAATGAATAAGACGATTAGAGGCTGTGAGGTTCCTTGTCTCTATAGCACTGTACTGTACCTGGGATGGATGGGGAAGGAAGTACTGATTGAAGAGGTTGTTGGTGGAGTAGGTAAGGAGGAGATGCAATATTGTAGGAGGAGGGGCTGAAGAGGTGGACGTGGAGGAAGTACTATTAAGTAGGAGTAGGCAGGTATACTATTAAGGGTCCTATCTATATAAGAACATATTAACGTGTGGTATAAATCTCAATGAGTGTCCCAACCGAATATCGAACACTAGGAACTCCGAGTACAAAATCCACAGGCGCTAACACTGTACCATAACACTACAAAAATGAGAACCTCGACATGAACTGATAAACTTCTGGACTCTGGACATAACCTAACTTAACCTAACCTAACCTACCTTATCATAACTCAACATAACCTAGCCTGACATTTTGGCCTAGCGTAGTCTATAATAAACAAACCAGGCCTAACTTAACTTAACCTAGCTTAGCTTATAGCTTTACAAAACCTAGCCTAACCTAATGTAGCCTAACCTAACCTAGCCCAATCTAAATTAGCCTAACTGGGTTAGCCTCTAGCTCAACCTAACCTAACCTAGCCTAACCTAACCTTACCTGGAGTTGCCACTGTTTCTCCACAAGAACTTACCTCTCCCTGCATGGTGGATAGAAAGTAGATCGCATTTAATTTTTTCACCAGTACCAAGGATTTTCACTCTCTCTCTCTCTCTCTCTCTCTCTCTCTCTCTCTCTCTCTCTCTCTCTCTCTCTCTCTCTCTCTCTCTCTCTCTCTCTCTCTCTCTCTCTCTATCTATCTCTCATGAAACAGGTTAATGATGTGAAGCCCTGTTGACGGTCACTTGTCAGCTGCAACTCAGGGGGTGAGGGTCTAATTAGCAAGGAACACATTAATATTTTTGGGCTCCGACTCTTTATTTCTGAATTGTGTGGAGGACGGGAAAGCAATTGATCTGATCTGATACACGGACAAGCGGGAATAGATGGGGGTTGCTGGCCAGGGCACGGGGGGAGATGGGGTGGGGGTTGGGGGGAATGGGAGCAGGGGATAGAGGGTGAGAGAGGTATTATAAGGGATCGGGGGAGGTAGGTATAGGGTTGGGGGCAGTGCATGGGGACAGGGAATAGAGGGAGGGTAGGAGAGGTATTATAGAGAAGTGCGATATGCATATATGACGTGGTAGTGTCATCAGAATGATATCCAGGCAGGTAGTAGCATTTGGCCGGGGCTGTGAATTGAGTTATATATATGCAATAAATTTTCACAGATAGATTAAGCTGAGAAATGTTTTGATGGTCAATATTGGACGATTGTTGAGTCCCCTACAGGCGCCCGGCCGCCAGATATTCATAGTCATATTGGTCATAATAGAGGCAGCCCAAAATTTGAAAGCCAATTGGTGCAGAGGCAAGCCGGTCGGAAAGTTTATCAGAGCGATGGGGCCCGGTGGGTTCCATTGTTTTGGCTTCGGCTCTTGTCGGGGATTGGAACTTGTATCCAGCGCGATTGGAACCAAATGCTCGCCAATAGCACCGAATGTAAAAGGGATTGTATCCTTTTTCAGCGGCCCCACTGTGTGTTTGAGAGGGTGTTACAGCCGTCACTGATGGGTCCTTTGTGGCAGGGATTTTGTTCCAGATGAAGAGTCACCGTCACCAGCCATCCAGTCTCTCTCTCTCTCTCTCTCTCTGTATGTGTCTCTCTCTGTTTCTCTTTCTATTTATTCTGACTCTTGTGTTTCTCTCTCTGTCGTTTTAACCTTGTATTCAATCAGTCTGTTTGTCTCTATCTCTTATCCTATTTCTTTACCATTCTATCTATCTATCTATCTATCTATCTATCTATCTATCTATCTATCTATCTATCTATCTATCTATCTATCTATCTATCTATCTATCTATCTATCTATCTATCTATCTATCTATCTATCTATCTATCTATCTATCTATCTATCTATCTATCATTCTATCATTCTATCTATCTATCATTCTACCTATCTATCATTCTATCTATCTATCATTCTATCTATCTATCATTCTATCTATCTATCTATCTATCTATCTATCTATCTATCATTCTATCTATCTATCTATCTATCATTCTATTTATCTATCTATATATGTATACTATTTATAAAAAATCACTATTATTTTCTTTTTCTAGCTCTCTAGTTCTCTCTCTCTCTCTCTCTCTCTCTCTCTCTCTCTCTTTCTCTCTCTCTCTCTCTCTCTCTCTCTCTCTCTCTCTCTCTCTCTCTCTCTTGTCCATCCGTTCTCTGTGTCTAGATTAATCCCTGCTCTTTTTTTTTCCTATTTCATTTTATTTTCGCTTACCCGGGCCTCGACTGTGTAGTGTAAAAGAGAAAAGTGCTATACGGATTTCAGGCAAAACTCCATTGGCTTTGTGATTTCAAAGAACCCATCAGAGGGGAGTGCCAGAGCTCGCAACTTGGTGACTGCCTCTATACACACACACACACACACACACACAGTCGTATAACTAGCCTTTACACACACACACAGTCGTATAACTAGCCTCTATACACACACACACACACAGTCGTATAACTAGCCTTTACACACACACACACACAGTCAGTCGTATAACTAGCCTTTACACACACACACACACACACACAAACACACACACACACACACCCAGTCGTACCACCAGCCTCTACACTCACACACACACACACACACAGTCTTATAACAAACCTCTACACACACACACACACACATACAGTCGTATTACTAGCCTCTACACACACACACACACACACACACACAGTCGTATAACCAGCCTCTACACACACACACAATCGTATAACCAAGCACAGTGCTTTTATACAACCTGGTGTGTCATTCATTGCTTTATACTCTAATTAGTTTCAGTAGAGGTGAAATGGGACCAAGCAATAATTTTTTTTCTAATTTTTCCTTATTATTTATTATTATTATTATTATTATTATTATTATTATTATTATTATTATTATTATTATTATTATTATTATTATTATTATTATTATTATTATTATTATTATTATTATTATTATTATTATTATTATTATTATTATTATTATTATTATTATTATTATTATTATTATTATTATTATTATTATTATTATATTTTTCATATATTGTGCCACATACCCCGTGGCTATATGTACAGTTGCCCACACATGAATCTGTTACACCTCGCTACTTGTGAGATACCTACAACAGGAAAGAAAATGAGCAAAAGTTATAGTTTGTTGACAAGCAGACTGTAATAATATTTTACTGTCTGCCTCTCAACAAACTACATCTTTTTTTACTTTCCTTTCTTTTGTGGCCACCTCACAAGTAACGAGCCATACCACCTTCATGTGTGGTCAACTGTACATTGTGGGAAGATAAGAAGGTCTGGTATGTTGGTGTAAAGAAAACAAAGAAATAAGGAAGAAAGGAAGGAAGGGAGGAGGGAAGGAAAGAGAGATTCATCCTTATTCCTTTTCTTCCTCCTCAACCTCCTCCTCCTTTTCCTCCTCCTCCTCCTCCTCCTCCTATTACTACTACTACTGTTACTGCTACTGCCTATAGTCTCACTGTCCCTCCTTCTCCTCCTCTTCATCCCACCACCCACAATCACCCAACCACACCCGACCCCACCCCATCTCATTACACCACACCCTCACTTCACCCTACTCCACCCCACCACACCCTCACTTCACTCTACTCCACCACACCACACCCTCACCTCACCCTACTCATCCCCACCACATCCTCACCACACCCTCTCCATCCCTGTGCTATCAATGTTACCTTTGTGGACAGGAGCAGGTGGCAACAGAAGGTGAGGTGGTAGTAGGGAGGGAGAGAAGGAAGGAAGGGACACTGAATACACCTTCGAGGCATTTTCACGTATAATCTCCCTGGGACTTTTCTGGGGGAGTTAATTAAATTTCACGCCGCATTGTCTGTAATTCTTTTGTAACCTTTGCTCCTCGTCCTTGCTTTTGATTCCCCGGGTTGCAGAGTCTGAGAAGGAAGGAAGGAAGGAAGGAAGGATGGAGG
>JAWZYT010002847.1:0-7500 GCA_034508575.1 Petrolisthes manimaculis | reverse complement strand
GGAGAGAATATTGAAAGAATGGCAGGAAGGAAAGAAGAGACTCACAGAAAATGATAAAAAAACAAGAAATAAGGGAAGAGGGAATAGAGAATGAAGATGAGTGAGAGGGAGTGGAAAGATGAAACGAGAGAGAGGAAAGGAAACATGGAAAGAGGGAAGTAGGAAGTGCAGAGGGAAAGCGAGAGAGAGAGAGAGGAAGAGGAACACCCACACACCCACACAGAGAGGGGGAAAGAGAGAGTGAGGGTGGGGGTAGAGGGGGGGAAATGGGGGACAGGAACGAGCAAAGAATGTAGGGAGAGGCGTCACTCATCCCCTTCTGGGAAAATATTTATGTTTACAAGAATGACATAAGACAACTCCACTCCACCCAGCCCAGCCCACACTACTACCCCACACCACCCCTGCCTCCTCCTTCACTTGTCTCTCCTTCCTCCCTCCCTCCCTTCCCTTCCCCTTCTATCGCCTCTCCTCCCTCCCTCCCCCTTCCATGGTCTCTCCTCCCTTCCTCCCTTTCCCTTCCCTTGTCTCTCCTAACTCTCTCCTTCCCTCTCTTCCCCTTCCCTCGTCTCTTCTCCCTCCCTTCCTCACTCCCTCTCCCCTTCCTAGTCACTTCTCCCTCCTTCCCTCCCCCTTCCCTCGTTACTTTCCTTTCCTTCCCTCCCTCGGCACTCCTCCTCATCCATCCTCTCCCTTCCTCCTTCTTCTTCCCTTCCTCGCTGCCTGTATCGGTATTCCTCTTCTCCTTCGAATTGATGTTCTGCACGGAGTCACAGAGCTTCTCATTGTAACGAAAGTAGTACCTATACCTACCTACTATACAGACGTTATTGTAAAGAAAGAAATTGTTGTCTCTACTCCTGCCTTTCACACCTCACCTTGTTTTCGAGCTAATATGATCAACTCTTCCATCCATACTTATACGATGTGGTCTCGAACTCACGTCTCCAACCGTTTGTGATTAGTAGCTGACGGAAACTGAAGATGTCAAGTGTTTATAGGAGGTGGACAACTCTGCTGATAGTGACGTGTATTAATAAGGTGTCGACATCTAGTGGGGCAGAAGAGAAGCTACCGTACCAACATCACCACGAAGCTCCACTGTCTCATCTGGTGCGACACCCAATAATCTCGGGGTCTCGCAAAAGTCACGGGCTACCGACAGCCTATACAGTCCCGAGGTTGAGGTATAGAAAAAAAAACAAAAACGAGGAGACGACTGTATAGGAACATGAATTTGGTTCTCACTCATTCTTCATTTCATTATACAGGTGAGGTTATTTAATTGAACCTCTACTACATACCTTACTTAATAGAAAAACATAATATAAATCAACTTAATCTGGTGTTTTTGTTATGACAGAGGATATGCACATTCATTTCTCAGAGCCCTTTCGTCTGGTTGGCAATAATGGTGTCTATATCACCTTCATGAATATTTATTTCTAAGGGAACCTGTAGGTGATGATTCCACTGGTGTGATGAAATGGAATCCCCGTGTTTAATTGAGTCAAAGAGTCACAAAAGGCCTTAATTAACAGGAAGTAAGATTTTGCGACGATCACCTCCCTCCCTCTCCTATTGATGAAGTACTCACCAGAGTTTCAGAATTTGAGGGAAGGTTTGGGACGAGCTGTATCGGTGTGTGTTTATTCCAAGTCTCTCACAGCACAGAGAAATATCCTTTCCATGAGAAGCGACTATACATGTTCTGGAAATTTAACTTAGAACGGAACTTGTAGCTGTTAGTTTGGTCAGATTGTTTACATTCATTTAGATTAAGGCTTCTGTGATCGTGTAGGAGAATTATTGGAGGCTTCTGATTCCCACTAACTGTGTCACGAAACAAGCTACTTCCATATACAGGTGGTGTTTTGTGGCAATACCTGAACGACTCATTTACCTCCAAATTTCTGACTCCATCACAGGGTCCCATGTAAAAAAAAGATATTGTTGTTATTGTTGTTGTTTAAGCTGGTAACTTATGAACAATCAACATTACGGTACCTATTTAATAACCCACAATAGATCAGGTGTAATTCGTTTCCATTTAATTTAAGCTTAACAGGTATATATATAACTTAACTAACCTTGTGTAATTCTGAGAAGGTCAAGTTATGTTATGTTAGGTCACGTTGCATTCCGTTATGTTACGCTGACTTAGTTCGGGTCAAGTTAGATATGCTTAGGTAGAAAGAGATTACTCTCATATTTGGTTGAAGGTAAAGTAAAACAGAAACTCCTTGAAAGACAAATACGAGTCACATTTCCACTAAGTGTAAATGACTTGGTATAAAGACATGCAGCTATCGGGGACAAATATTAAACAAATGTCCCCATACTGTGAGACACTTGGTAATGACAACTACTGCGGATATTACACACGTTTATTTCCCCATACTGTGAGAAACTTGGTAATGACAACTATATACGAGTGGCCGAGATTACCATGGCTACGGACAGGCTGCCGGAATCTCTCTCAATATATAAATAAAGTGGAGTGGTCAGTATTGATCTGGCTGACAAGGGGAAGAAGAGACCAAAAATGAGTTCCATTGACTGTGAATCGGTACAAATGTTCTTCAATTTCTAACATTTCCTTTCAGTAGTGCAGGTGTGGTCAGTGGTCGTCTGCCCCTCACACACACACACACACACACACACACACACACACACACACACACATACATACATACATACATACACAAATACATACACACACACACACATACATATATAGGCTGTGTGATATGGATGGTAGTTGTATATAGGAAAGATTTATTCAATATAGATAACTGTGTGTGATGATAGAGAAAGTGAGGTACTGTATAGAGGTTTTTATAGTGAGTAGTTTAGTATGGCAAGGTGTATAGAAGGTGTAGGTGGTGTATAGATGGTGTGGATGGTGTATAGATGGTGTGGAAGGTGTATAGATGGTGTGGAAGGTGTAGTGTGTGGTGTGTGTGTGGTTTTGTTGACGCGAAAATCATGATGGGAAGTGAGGCATAAACAAAAGTAGCCAACACCCCCACGATAAGGAAAAGTTAGTCCCATGCAGTGATAAAGATACATAGGCAACACCTTAGAACAAAACTTATACACCAAAATATTCAGTGGAGGTGGAAGAGGACCAAATACAGGAGGAGAAGGTGTAAGTGGAGGAGGAAGAGGACGAAAATAAGGAGGTGGAAGAGGACCAAGTAAAGGAGGAGAAGGTGCAAGTGGAGGTGGAAGAGGACCAAAATAAGGAAGTGGAAGAGGACAAGTAAAGGTGGAAAAGGTGCAAGTGGAGGTGGAAGAGGACCAAGTAAAGGAGGAAAAGGTGCAAGTGGAGGTGGAAGAGGACCAAATAAAGAAGGAGAAGGTGCAAGTGGCTCCACTCTAAAGGTCTCGGTCTAATACTGATTTATAGCTCCCCTCCTTCCCTTCCTCCCTCCCTCCTTCCCTTCCCTCCCTCCTTGGCCCTCGTCTAATTTATTCCTTTATTCCTTCCTGCGTTTCCTCTTACCTGGGTCGACCGGAAGCCCTAGAGATGCTTGCTGTAGTGTTCCAATCCCTCTTGTCTCCCTACTTCTCTCTCTCTCTCTCTCTCTCTCTCTCTCTCTCTCCTCTCTCTCTCTCTCTCTCTCTCTCTCTCTCTCTCTCTCTCTCTCTCTCTCTCTCTCTCTTTCTCTCTTCTCCTGACTACCTACCACTACTACCCACAAGGTAATTACAAGTCTTATCTATCCAGTACAACGAGTAGACTAAGACCATTATTCTATCCTCACTCAATGACTCTTGCAACTCCTTCTATAATTATGATAACCAAAATGGAGAGTCTATTCAATATAAACAACACGAAGCAACCCCAGGGATAAAAGCTCTTGAGGCAAAGGGGGAAATTGTGTTCGGATGAGGAGTACAAGTCGGGGCCGCTGGAGAGGATACGAACGTAGGCCTTAATCCTGTTGAAGTTACACCGCAAGTATCATAAAATACAAGATGTGGCTATCTGGCCAGCCCTCCCTCACCTGTGTGTGTGTGTGTGTGTGTGTGTGTTTCAACTTTGTACCGTTCACACAGTCTCACCCAAAAGTTCTTATTAATGCTCTTCAATCTCGGTTCACTTCTCTAGGTTGACCTTTGATCGAGTGAAAGTCTTCCACTTCTAAGTAATAGGTGACATCGGCTCACAACATCTAAAAAAATTCTATGGTCGTCACAATCTGGGAGAAATTTCAATCCATCTGCTTGCTATCCTCTGTGAAACGTGTGAACCCCAATTCTGTCAATATGCAACATTCGTATGCACAAGTAAACCTCAATTTCATCCATATATGAACACTTTTACTCACAAATCCACCCCAATCCTGCACATATGAAACACCCGTACACACAAACCAATGCACCTCAGTAACTTCTAGGACCAAACACCGTGTTGAGAGACAGGTGTGAGACGGTAGGCAGGTGCACACAAAGCGAGACACACAACAACAGATGTTCTCCTTCTTGTCTGACTGCCTGCTTGGTGTGAGTTGTGAAGGGGATAAAGGAAGGTAAGTTATAACAAGTGCAGTTGGGTTGTAGAATGAGACTGGAGGAGAGAGGGGGAGAGGAGGAGAATTATACAAGTGTTGTGCGATGTAATTGATAAAAAAGGCAAGTTGTAACAAATACAGTTGAAGAGTAAGGCGGGGAAGCAGAGAAGCAGAAAAGATTGGTGACGTGATGTGAAATTGATAAAATACAAGGCAGGTTCTAACATATGTAGTTGTGGCTGACTCACAATTCCCTGTGGACAAGTTTCAGTACACATACAGTGTAAGAAGGAAAAAAAAGAATATATATATATATATAAATGAATAAAATAAAATTGCTGACTAATGTTTTCACGTTCTCATGTGATGTTATTGCTTTGAATAGTGAGTATAGCTGCTTGTAGTAAATTAGAAAATCACTTAGCATATATTGGAATATTTCTTAGCTAACGAACACACTCCTATGTAAATTATTATTACTGGCCACGAATCTGAAGCAGGGAGTTTCTGGACGACAGCCCACCCAGACCATCACAAGGCTACATACACACACATTTCGAACCAATGGAGGCTTTGGGTGGGCTGTCGTCCAGAAACCACACGCATCAGATCTCGGGCTTCGACTCAGGGACTGTGGTATCCGAGTGTAGTAAGATGCATCATTTTTCCCATCACAGGCTTCACACACAACTACTCGACACTCGGCACTGTTCCGAACCAACAACATTGCTTCCTGACTCATCCCATAAGTGGTGTAGCTTCAGTCACGTGTCTGGTGTGGAAAGGGCAGGACGCACAATCACGTGTCTGTAATATAATTATTATTATAACGACCAACCATCCAAACGACCAACCTTCCAACTAACCAACTATCCAACCAACCAACCATCCAAATAACCAATTAACCAAACCCAACCCCAACCCAACCCAACAACCATTCAACCACCCAACCTACACGACGAAGATGACAAAATAAAACATTAATTGGTCATGTTCTACAGAGTGAGAAGAACATGAGTGAGGAATAAGAACAGATGAACATTAGGATTGAACAGCCCCTACTATCACCATCATCATCATCATTATTATTAAAAACTCCTGAACACCACAGTCGTCAAGGTAAGTTTCTGATATAATTGTTTTGTTTTTGGTTGTAGAAAGAACAATTTTCATTTTCGTGTTATTATGGTCGTATCTAAAAGAAGAACATAAGAAAATTAGCACAATGGGAAAAGGTATAGGAGTTTTGGATCTACATCTTAAGTTTGTGTATTTTTTATTATGAAGGGAGACTTTGCTGGAACTGTCCTTTTGTACTGATGTAGTCATTCGTGTGAGGTGTGGTGTGGTGTGGATGGAAGGTGTGGTGTGGAGTGGATGGGAGGTATAGTGTGGATGGTGGATGTGGTGTTTGAAAGGTGTGGTGTGAATGGCAGGTGTGACAATTGACAGATGTGTATGACAAATGTGGTGGATGACAGGCGAAGTGCATGAAAGACAACAAAAATAATTCCAGTGATAATGAAAACATTTTACCACAACAATCTCACGTAAGGAAAAAATATAGGAAGACTACTAAAAAAAAAAAAACAGCGTGACAAGGATCTGACGAAAACACGTTACTAAAAAACCCGAAAGAAACCAGAGCGAGAGAGACAGAGAAAGAAACGAGACAGAGAGAATAAAAGACCCAACTAAAGACAGCAGGAATAAAGGCCAAAAAAGAAAAGAAAAGCAAGAATAAAAATAGAATAGACAAAAATACATACAGACAGTAAAAAGAAAGAAAGAAAGACAGACAGACTTACACGGTGGAGGGCAGCGGCGAAAAGAATAGTGAGCGGGACACACACACAAAAAAAGTAACCAAAGGAAATGGAAAAATGACAGGACAAAGGCGTCGACAGGGACACAAGAGAGAGAACTCCCCTGCCACCGTATCTTCCACCACCACTACCACTACCACTACCACCACCAAGGGAGACAGTGCGAGATAATACAAAACGTTCGATTTCCTTGTTTCCGCCTTCGACAGAGAGTTCAAATGGAGGCTGAAACGACGCTTCTCTTCTCTCTCTATGTGGCTGGCTGGCTGGATGCTGGTCTGCCTCTCTCTCTCTTGTGGTGGTCGTCGTGTTTTTTATGCCCCCTTTGTAGCCAACGAGAGAAGTGTCCATGCAGCTTACACACACACACACACACACACACACATATATACACACAGTACAGTCAGTCACGGTGTGTGTGTATTGTTTGTGGGTTCGTTCAGCAGAAGTCAGTCAGTCAGTCAGTTAGTCATTGTGTTTTATCTACTACTGTTGTTGAGGTGTTCTTTAACAAATACCACCTGGTAGTCTGTGAATAGTAAAGGAGCACAAGAATGGTTTGTTGTTGTTGTTCCAAGGTTACTCTACGTACAAATATTAAGAAACAAACAAAATTCTACCCTCGGAAAAAAATATATTTAGCCGACCCATTAGTGGCATAAGAGGCAAACATTTCACTATGAGTGTATTAACCTTTGTCACTTAATTAATAAGTATTCGAAGTGATGGACTGTATCTTTAGAACCACTGGTTTCGGGTTTGGTAATCACTCGTTTAAAGGGAGAGTATACTTGGGTACATTTGAGTGCCTTGATTCCTCCAAAGTATGCCAGGAAACAGGATTAGATTAATCAAAATAATAGTTTCCTGTTGCTGGAAATAGTTTGAAGGAATTAGTATCTCTTAAACTGTCAATACTATAGCCTCCACTTAAGTAAACACCACCCCTCCACCCATCCTCCCCTCCTCCTCCCCTTCCTTACCGGCAAGACTGCTTTTAACTTTTGTGATGTCGGTTCTGGCAACATTGGTGGCAACTATTAGAGTATAGTTATAACTCATATAATATCATCTCGTTCACTACAATATATGGAGTTCAGTAAATGTAAGTTCTCTATTTTCCTCTATGAACTACTGGCCTGTGTCAATAGTAC
>JAWZYT010002846.1:110000-112500 GCA_034508575.1 Petrolisthes manimaculis | reverse complement strand
CTTCTTTATTTTCTTCCTTCCTTTTGTCCTTCTTTCTTTCCTTCCTTCCTTTTTTCCTTCTTTCTTTCCTTCCTTCCTTTTTTCCTTCTTTATTTTTTTCTTTCCTTCCTTCATACATTCATTCATTATTCCCTCCCTCCCTCCCTTCCTTCCTTCCTCCCTTCCTTCCTCCCTTCCTTCCTTCCTTTTGTGTTGATTTGGGCCACTGTAGACTGTATTGCGTCATTCTATAGCGATTCTTAAGATGGTGTTGTGGTGTTTGTGTTGTGTTGTGTTGTTGTTGTTGTTGTTGTTGATGTTGTTGTTTTGCTGTGTTGTGTTGTTGTCTTGCTTTGTTGTCTTGCTGTGTTGTGTTGTGTTGTTGTTGTCTTGCTTTGTTGTGTTGTGTTGTTGTTGTCTTGCTGTGTGGTGATGAGGGATAATAATATGTGTCTGTCTGCCTCGTATCGTATCTGTCTGGGACTCTTGATCTTGTGGCTTCATAACCCTCTATTATTATAATAAGACATTCAACCACGTTTGGCAAAGTTTTTTTTTTTTTATCCAAAGCAGTGGGAGATTTTTATGAAGTACCCGAAAAATATTAATAGATCATCTAATCACAATTATAAAAATAATAATAATAATAATAATAATAATAATAATAATAACAATAATAAAAGTAATAATAATAATAATAATAATAAAAGTAATAATAATAATAATAGTAATAATAGTAATAATAATAATAATGATAATAATAATAATAATAATAATAATGATAATAAAAGTAATAATAATAATAATAAAAGTAATAATAATAATAATAATAGTAATAATGAAAGGGTATACCAGATAATTTCATAGCATTATATTTAAAGTAAAATCTATTTCAATGCGGTATGTGTATTGACGATCTGAAATTGTATAAATAATAATAATAATAATAATAATAATAATAATAATAATAATAACAACAACAACATATATTCCTAAGAAGAGGTATTTAGAGAGATCCTGTGATGTAGTCAGAAAATTGGAGACAAATGAGTCCTTCAAATATTGCCACGAAACGCCAGCTATGTGGAAGTAGTAGCTTATTTGTTTCGTGGCATGGTTAGGTGGAATCAGAAGGCTCCAAATTTTCATACGCGATCACAGGTTCCTTAGATTACGCCCTCCGCCAAACAGTAAAATGTTCGAGTTTATGTGAAAGCAATATATAAATTAATTACCGTGTATATGTAGATGTTTATAAATTATGATATTCACATTCATATAATTATATTCCTATTGTATAATTTATGTATTATTTTTTTTTACATTTATTTATTTATATATTTATTTATTTATTTCTATTTTATTTTTATTTCCTGGTTTCAAGTTTTAAAATAATTTTATCTTTCTAAACTTTTATACAAACCTCGGGGACTTTTAGCTGTCGTAAATTTGGCTGCAGTGGGTTAAATGGTGGGGTGTATTTAGTGGGGTTTAAGTCGCCAATTTTGTATTCAGAGGATGGGGGTGATTGAGGAGGATTAGGAGAGAGAGAGAGAGAGAGAGAGAGAGAGAGAGAGAGAGAGAGAGAGAGAGAGAGAGAGAGAGAGAGAGAGAGAGAGAGAGTGGTACTGGTGAGGAGATCAGACTGACTTTCCTTCCTTCCTTTCTTCCTTTCTTCCTTACTTTCTTCCTTCCTTACTTCCTCTCCTCACTTCCTTTGTTCGATATTTCCTTCTTGCTTTCTTTCCTTATTATTTTTGGTTTATTATTATATTATATTAATTTTAATTTTAATTCTAATTATTATTGTTATTACCATTATCATCATATCATTATTACTATTATTACTATTATTATTGCTATTGTTATTACTATTATTATTATTATTATTATTATTATTATTATTATTATTATTATTATTATTATTATTATTATTATCATTGTATTATATCATTTTGTTTTGTTTTACATCACAGGTCGCTACCAATGGTGATAAGCGAAGCAGCAGCAGCAGGAGGAGGTGAGGAGTAAGTGAAACGTGGGTGTCAAAATCCGTAGAGTTAAATGGACCACGCACCGCTTACCCTACCCACCCTACCACCGACACACACACACACACTGCTCTACCCACCTACCACCGACACACACACACACACTGCTCTACTCCACACGAATTAAGGTAAGATTATCTCCCTGTAACTGTAGGTTAATTAGATCTGTTTATTAACTTCATATATAATTGAGGACATTATATTTTATTCCATAGGTGAATGTTCTATATGACGGCTGGTTGATTAGGTTTCTGCATCGGGAAATTTCTTCATGTGTACTGGTGGAGGATATTATTAAGTTTCATTAACATCATTCCTCCTCCTCCTCCTCCTCCTCCTCCTCCTCTTCCTCCTCCTCCTCCTCCTCCTCCTCCTCCTCCTCCTCCTCCTCCTCCTCCTCCTCCTCCTCCTCCTCCTCCTCCTCCTCCTCCTCCTCCAACAAGCTCCTTTCTTATAGGTGGTGTTTCGTG
>JAWZYT010002846.1:102500-105000 GCA_034508575.1 Petrolisthes manimaculis | reverse complement strand
GGCTAATTTTATGCAAGCGATATCGATATAAATTGTACTGATAACACTCTCCTCATAAAACAAACATAATAATGATTCTTCAAGCCATGTGTACTGATAACGACACTAGCCTCATTTTGTTGTAATCATTTTGTAGAACATTTTGTAATCTGACTCTCTGTTTTGGACACGAGACAAGAATAATAATGTTACATGAATAATATTGACTTTGAATCAATTTACTTTTGTACCGCGACTGACTGACTGACTGACTGACTGATTAAATAACTACCACGACTGACTGACTGTACCACGACTAACTGACTGACTGACTGACTGACTAACTACCGAGACTGACTGACTAACTACCGAGACTGACTGACTGACTGACTGTACCACGACTGACTGACTGACTGACTAACTGACTGACTGACTGTATTCACGGGCACTAAAATCCTTCTCTCAAACCCCCACCCCCACCCCTACACACACACACACACACACACACACACGATGACTGACTGACTACTTCTGAGCCCAGCTGTACACATGAGCGACCCAGATATCCGTGTTGGGAGGCGGTTTTAATGACCTCGTAAATCAGGGTTGCACAGTTGGTCACAAGGTCTGTCTGGTCTGATTGTGAAGGAAGGGGGAGGGAAATAGAGGTAAATAGAAGCTGTAGAGGTAGAGGAGGTAGAGGTAGAAGATGTAGAGGTAGATAGAAGTTGTAGAGGTAGATAGAAGCTGTAGAGGTAGAGAGGTAGATAGAGGTTGTAGATGTAGAGAGGTAGATAGAGGTTGTAGAGGTAGATAGAAGTTGTAGAGATAGAGAGGTAGATAGAAGCTGTAGAGGTAAATAGAAGTTGTAGAGGTAGATAGAAGTTGTAGAGATAGAGGTAGATAGAAGCTGTAGAGGTAGGTAGAAGCTGAAGAGGTAGAGAGGTAGATAGAAGCTGTAGAGGTATATAGAAGCTAAAGAGGTAGAGGTAGATAGAAGTTGTAGAGGTAGAAGAGGTAGATAGAAGGTATTCATTCATGCAACAGGCCACCATTATTTTTGTTCATCTGGTCCTGTTTCCTACACACACACACACACACACACACACACACACACACACACATTCCCTCAGTTCGACCCACACTCCTGTTTTCAAGGCTAAGGTTTCTTCTCTTTGCATGGCCAGTTTTACAAGGTCCAACCCCACTCCCCCCACCTTCCACCCCCACCCACACACCCCACCCCCACCCTCCACCCCCACCCCCACCCACACCCACACCCACACACCCTTAATCTGCCGTTATTTCTGTACCGCCAAATCAAGCTCGAAGTAAAAAAAAAAAAAAAAAAAAAAAAAAAAGAGTCATTTTGGCGCGAATTCACAACCCGAGAACCCAACTAATTTTGGCGCGAATATTACAACCCGCGAACAACGCTAATTTGAGCCTTTTGGTAATTTATGCAGGAGTGAGAGTATTACGTTTGTTTAAGGGGGTGCGGGAGTAGGGGACAGGCTTGGGGGGTGCGGGCAAAGGAGGGACAGGCTTGGGTGGGGGTAGAGAGCATGTTCCCTTATTCCCACACACCCCTAACCCCTCCCCAAGCCTGTCTCCCTACTCCTGCACCCCCACCCCAAACCCCCTAACACCCCCCCAAACCTGTCCCCCTTATTCCCGCACCCTCTTAAGAACCCTGTCAGAAAATTGGAGTTTAGTGAGTGCTTCAAACACCGCCACCAAACACCAACCATATGGAAGGAGCTTGTTTCGTGGCATAGTATGGAGGAATCAGAAGCCTCCAAGTCTCAATATACACGATTTTAGGAGATATGATAGTATACTTGGGGTACATACATAATACATACATACATTACATACATACATACATATATACATACATATATACGGTATATACATACATACATACATACATACATACATACATATATATATACATACATACATTACATACATACATACATAATACATACATACATTACATACATTACATACATATATACATACATACATACATACATACATACATACATACATACATACATACATGCATATATACATACATACATTAAGAGGGTATATAACACATTGTTTTTGGGTGGTAAATCTGGAGCAAACGATTCCTCCAAATTATTCCAGGCAACGGGATACCATTCATTATTAATCTTCATGTGCAAGGGTCTGTTTCCTGACACGTATACTTTGGAGGAATCAAGGTACTCCAGTCTATCGAAAGTATACCATCCCTCTCCTTAAATAAAACGAGTTGAGTCCCCCAAAGTATGCCAGGAAACAGGAACCAGAGTCACACAAATAATGGTTCCATGTTGCTTGGAATAATTTGGAGGAATATTTTAACTCCAGATTTACCAACACTTAATTAATGATGCCTACCATATTGAAAAAACTTGGAATGAAAGAGGGAATAATGAATAATGAATAATATTGTTTATAATAACGATTGTAATTAACGTAATGAGAAATAACGATTAGATGAATAAAT
>JAWZYT010002846.1:25000-92500 GCA_034508575.1 Petrolisthes manimaculis | reverse complement strand
TACTTATCTGTGCCCGTGACTGTACATATAGAGAGAATTAGTGTGTGTGTGTGTGTGTGAGAGAGAGAGAGAGAGAGAGAGAGAGAGAGAGAGAGAGAGAGAGATTAAGGGACCCTGTGATGTAGTCAGAAAATTGGAGGTAAATGAGTCCTTCAAATATTGCCACAAAACACACACACACACCTATTAAGGAAGGAGCTTGTTTCGTGGCATGGTTAGGTGGAATCAGAAGCCTCCATTTTTTTTTAAACGATCACAGGTCCCTTAATTATAAAGTTTACATATTTTTTTTTTTTTTTTTTTTTAATAACCCATTTTGATCTCTTTCTTATCCTTCTATTAACACACAACCTCTTCCTAATTTAGTTTTGTTTTTGTTTTTTTAATTTCCAGTCCCTTTTATAACCCCACAACCTATTCCCATTTTGCTGTTGTTGTTGTTGTTGTTGTTGTTGTTGTTGTTTCCAGTCCCTTCTATAATTCACAACCTCGATCCAATTATTTTTTGTTTTGTTTTTCAATTTGCATTACCAACCCGGATGTAAAGATGAAAGCAATGTGCGTGTGTGTGTGCGTGTGTGTGTGTAGTGTGTGTGTGTGTGCAGTATGATGTGTGTCGTGTGTATGTATGTATATGAGTCTTGTGTGTATGTGTGTTGTGTATATGTATATGCACATCATCACTGTATGTGTGTCATGTATGTATGTGTGTGTATGTATGTATGTATGTATGTGTGTATGTATGTATGTATGTATGTATGTATGTCATGTATGTATGTATGTATGTATGTGTGTGTGTATGTATGTATGTATGTGTGTATGTATGTATGTATGTATGTATGTATGTATGTGTGTGTATGTATGTATGTATGTATGTATGTATGTCATGTATGTATGTATGTATGTATGTATGTATGTATGTATGTGTGTGTCGTGTGTGTGGTCCATTACGTCACGGTGCGTCTTGTGAATCCCTGCCTAATGATTGGTCTCTCTCTCTCTCTCTCTCTCTCTCTCTCTCTCTCTCTCTCTCTCTCTGTGTGTGTGTGTGTGTGGCGTGGTTAGGGACAATACTAGGGCTTCATTGCTATCTTTAATTAGTGGTTCAGGAAGGATACAGGGCAGGTCAGGGCAAGGTAGGGCAGGAGAGAGAGAGAGAGAGAGAGAGAGAGAGAGAGAGAGAGAGAGAGAGAGAGAGAGAGAGAGTGAGTGTGTGTGTATGTTTAAAGTTTTTGCATTATAATATAAAAACATCTTTCCATACTCCATTACATTTAGGTATTATTATTATTATTTAATATCGATAACGTTAACTGACGATGTAAAGTTTAATTAAGGTGAATAGTGCAGTGTTGGTAAATCTGGAGCAAATGATTCCTCCAAACAATTCCAAACAACAGGCCACCATTATTTTGTGTAAAGTTGGTCCTGTTTCCTGGCATGCTTTGGAGGAAATAAGGCACTCCAATGTAAGTATACCATCCCTTTCTAATATCCAGTAACTTCTCCCCCCTCCCCCCCCTCTCCTCCCCCTCTCTTCCCCCTCTCTCCTCCTCACCTCCCCCTCTCTCTTCCCCCTCTCTCCTCCCCACCTCCCTTCCCCCTCTCTCCTCCCCCTCTCTCCTCCCTACATCTAGCTGCACATGCGCCGTTTAAAATATATTTCGTGACGTTGGAAATGTTTCGAACTGATATTATCTCACTGAGTCGACTGCCTGGTTCACATGACCAAAACTCAGAATGGTGAACTAAACTACGAACAGACAGATAACTACTAACTTGAGGCTTCATATCAAAGCAAACCCCAGCCATCCTTGATAACACAGTATTATAGTCCACAACAATACTCTTAATATCTATTTATCAAGATATATAGATAGATATTACTACTATTAGATAGATACACTGGGGGTCAGAAATTGTGTCCTGATGATCCGATCCCCTGGAAATATGAATCACTTTGAAGATTCGAACAACTATGCGTCTCCCTACAACACACAGTAGTTCGAATCATCAAAGCTCGATTCATCATACCTATAGGGATCAGCAGGACATAATTTCTGACCGCGAGTATACGTAAATGGTAGGTATGGGGTTTTTAAGAAATAATATTAGGGCTTTGTCGAAGATATTATCGTAATATATTATGTAATTTGATCACAAAGAAACTAATTATTCATTCTATAGTCATGTAATTAGTATCAAAGTTCATATGCGTTATTAATAAAGAAAACCCGACTTAAGTATTAATCAGGATAAAGAAAATCAGATGGGAGCTGCTGGAGTGTTGAATGTTTATGTCCGCTAGAGGCGCCACCGTCACACCCAGCTACCATAATAAACAAGGAGTGGTTTATCCTTCTCCTTGTTTTGAGGTTCACCAACTTGGCAGCCATTCAGTGTTGCCAGGTGCAGGGAAATGTCTCCATTTTAGGGAATTTCGAAGTCCACAAATATACAGTTCGTTCAAGAGTAAACAGGGAAATTTCTACAAGATGAAATACCTAAAAGACCATATCAATGTTCAGGAGTAAACAGGGAATAATTGAGGTAAAAAGGGAAATTCTGATGTTGAAGTTAGGGAAATTTGGTCAAGTAGACATGGCAACACTGCAGCCATTACAGCTCCAGCCGCCATAGTTGGAAGATGTGTTGGCAACTTGGCTGTACTCTCTTACCCCGGCTGTAAGAACAAGGCTTGTGGGAAGATGTGTGTGTTGATGTAACCAGACTGACTGACTACCTCCATCACCAACACCATCAGTCCATAAACATAAAGCCCTAAGTCTTCTTCTACTCTCTAATTACATTGCATAGTTTAATGTAAGTACGAGTTGTTTGCTTGTTATTTGAATTGATTACAGTAATGGTGTGACGTATAGTAAAATTTATTATAATAACTGTGTGTAATATAATTGATAAAATAGTTTATTAATTAAACTGTTTGACCTTTGCCTGGGAATGACTTTACCTTATCATGTAGAATGTTATCTATTGTAGAAATCCGAGTGTTGTTGCTTTTAACGAGTCTTGGGGCCGTATTCAAGAACATCCTTGGTGTATACGATGGTGTGGTACTGTATAACAACTCTTTTGTATGTCTTTGGAGCCATCGTACCGGTACCACACCATCGTATGCACCACAAACTTTCTTGAATATGGCCCTTAGTCTTAAATTTTGTGGCAAACATAATTGTCTTGTATCAAATAAATGGTGCTTAAATTGTATGAAGGTGTAGATTGTATAGCACCGTTGTCTTAAAAACTTAGTGATGTGAAATTGTCACGAGTCAAATTTGACTCATGACATATTAGTCAATGTGAAGCAGAGATAAGTGGAAGATAATATCTTCACTACCATATTACATCGTCCTTTACATTCAGTGGGAGATGAATATCTCTGCTACACATCCATACTATTGTCTTTATGTTTAGTGACATCTTTACTATTGGATAGAAGATGTCACTACTTTAATTATAATGTAAGAATTAGGAAGTTATGTAACGTTCCTAGTTACTTTCCAGGTTAACTATGAAATACATATACAAATTGTAACCTGTGGAAGAAAGATACCTTTGATCTTTGCCCTTTTTACCAATAAATAACCAGTGAAAAGGGAGAGTTTCCTTTTAAACCTAACTAACTCGTGAGAGAAGGTGAGTACGTGGGAATTACAATGCATATATATCGTAGATACCCTATTAAATTAAATAATTGTTGATAAACCCCGAAAGGGTTTGTTACATTGGCGCCCGAACAGGGACTCGATTTTTGCATTGAATTCCAGTCAACACGTACTCACCTTCACGAGTTAGTTAGGTTAAAAATTGTCCAGGAATTAAGGCAATAGAAATGACAGAAGAAGAAAAAAAAACACAGTTCATCTCCTACTTGCATAAGCACAACACCTTGTTCTCGTGGCTCTCCAACCTCTCGTTGGGGTAGCAGCCTAAAGGGTCGAATTCATTTAGTTTCTTCATACTAATGATTCGTGATCGAGTGCCGGGTGTGTGTTTGGACATTGGAAAATTGCAAGTGGGAGGACAATTCATGTATGAGTATGGAAAACTCTCATACGTGAATGAATTGAGCTCTGAGTTCGCTTTCATCTCGTAACATAACACAGGCTCTCTCGACCTCTCGTCTCGTAACGTAACACATCAGGGGGAGAGTGAATGCCAGAATTCTCGGTGCGATCCACCAGATTCTCCAGTGCTTCATGGAGTCACTCTTGTTGTCGTTACTTGCAACAGAAAAGCAAATGATACGAGGTAAGGTCTTATATCAATAGTAGTGTTCTGCATCCTGCTTGGTATAATGTATGTAACTTAGAAAACGAGTGCCGTGTGTGTGTGACTTTGAAAATTACAGATGTGCTTCTATGATGACCACAGTTTGTACAGGTTGTTGTAACATCACCTCAGAGCAGCGTGAATTGTTAAGCCTAGTACGTGGCCATTTTTTTAGCGGTAGGCATGACTAATGCTACTGTCATGTTAGTGGTTCCCGAAACAAAGGGAATTCACTCCACATATGACCAAAGTTGTCTATGTGAATTTAGGACAGGTGTCCTGGGGTCTCTGTGTTGAGACAGAGCAAGATGCTCAATATAATAATTACTACACATATGTCCAAAGCGTGAGTCTATGTGGAAGTTAGGACAGGTGTCCTGGTGTCTCTGTGTTAGAGACAGTGTTGGGAAATGTAACTCCTCAGTAAGCACACGTAATAGTCACTCTCGTCCATCATTGCAAATTCATAGCTGGAATCAACGCTCATGATTGCAGGTGGGTTTGACGAGTGATAATTTATGATGTGAACTGAGGAGGAGAACATAGGAAATTGAGAAAAAGGCTGGATTGAAGAAGACTGTTGATGGTGACGTTTGCAGATGCACTCGAATCAGGCTCACTCTTTCTCAAGTCGGAACTCTTCATGTGTATGGCGGAGAAACTAAGGGATGCTCCACTCAAGTCGGAACTCTTCATGTGTATGGAGGAGAAACTAAAGGATACTCGACCCAAGAGTATAAACAAAGAGGAGGTCCACGACTGCACTCAGTACTTGTTTATGGTTCTGGAGGATCGTAATGCAGACATTAGGAAGGGAGCCAATGAAGCAGTTCTTCCATTCAGGATTCATATAGGCAATGAGGGAATGTTGAAGCACGTCAGTAGACCATTTCTAGAACAGGGAATGCAGTTGGACGCAAGCTACATGTTAACAACCTGAAGCAACAGCGAGGTTGGATAATTCATAGCCCGTCACGAGTCTGTAAACATTGCTTGGTAGCAATGTTTTTTTTGTGTGTGCGAATGTCACGAGTCAAATTTGACTCATGACATATTAGTCAATGTGAAGCAGAGATAAGTGGAAGATAATATCTTCACTACCATATTACATCGTCCTTTACATTCAGTGGGAGATGAATATCTCTGCTACACATCCATACTATTGTCTTTATGTTTAGTGACATCTTTACTATTGGATAGAAGATGTCACTACTTTAATTATAATGTAAGAATTAGGAAGTTATGTTATAACACGAGGTTACATGTAGTGAAGATGTTGGTCATCTTCACTTTGAGGGTCAATGGCAAACAAGGTTGGGTGGTTTGTGTAAGGTTTATTGGTGTCAGTGTTAGTGTTGTTAATGTGTGTTAGTGTTCGTGTGTGTCAGTCTATCCTATTATATTACATTATATATTAGATTCTTGTATCCAACCTAGAATATGTTCAATGGCATACAATGTCATGTAGGTTGCCGCTACACTACTCCCCTCCTTAGTGACGAGGAAGGAGGAACGATACAGTCTTCTTACGGCGTTCGCTCGTGTTGTGAAGAAGTTGTAGAACGTATCAGTGGCGTGGAGTTGTAGGCATAGTTGTTGTCCTTGTTGTAGTGGTCGAGGTCGTAGAGTGGAGTGTAGCAGGAAAGTTTGTGAGTGTTCACTTGTGTGTGTTGCTGCAGTGCCAGTGGAACTTATTCAATCCATGAGCTTACGATTTTTAATGTCGACAGCAAGGTCGAAGTTTGTCAAAAAATCGGTGCCCAAAATGGCTTGTGCGTGCGCTTGTGCATGTCCGCATGTGTGTGCGTGAGCGTGCGTGTGTGTCCGCAGGCGTGTGTGCGCGCATGTGTCCGCAGGCGTGTGTGCGCAAGCGTGCTTGTGTGTCCGCAGGTGTGTGTGCGCAAGCATGCATGTGTGTCCGCAGGTGTGTGTGAGCGTGCTGTTTGTCCCCAGGCTCGTGTGCACTTTTGTGTGTGCGTGCGTGTGCGCGGGCATTTGCGTGTGCATCCGGTCGCTGTGCCAATGGAAGTCGATGACTCCTGGGCTTACGATTTCTAATGTCGACAATAGGGTCGAAGTTTGTCAAGAAATCGGCACCCAAGGCTTGCGCGGGTTAGCGCGTGCGCGTTTGTGAGCAGTTTGGGATAACACGGTTGCAGAATTTCATCATCCCTGGGATCTCTTTCAGCTTGTGCTGGGTCCTTGGCTTTGGGAACTGCTGGATCGTTTCACACTTTGACTGAAGTGGTGTGATGGCTGCTGAAGACACTGTGTGGCCATTGTTATTGTTAGTTAAGATGTGCACTGGGTAGTTAGCACCAACACATCTTCCTCACTAGAGTGTGGTGGGTAGTGAAGATGTATGGTGAGTAGTGAAGATGTGTTCTGGGTAGTGAAGATATGTGCTGATTACTTGGAAGCAGGATAGATGTGTTGAAAAGTTCGGGGTGCATCCTGATGTACTTGAACAAGCCAAACTGAGTTATGATGGCTGTTTTCGGGATGTCCACTGGATCAGCTGGGATCTGATGACTAGATCTAACCGGTTGTTTGCCATTGGTCACTCCGGGGTCACCATTTATAACACGAGGTTACATGTAGTGAAGATGTTGGTCATCTTCACTTTGAGGGTCAATGGCAAACAAGGTTGGGTGGTTTGTGTAAGGTTTATTGGTGTCAGTGTTAGTGTTGTTAATGTGTGTTAGTGTTCGTGTGTGTCAGTCTATCCTATTATATTACATTATATATTAGATTCTTGTATCCAACCTAGAATATGTTCAATGGCATACAATGTCATGTAGGTTGCCGCTACAATGTAACGTTCCTAGTTACTTTCCAGGTTAACTATGAAATACATATACAAATTGTAACCTGTGGAAGAAAGATACCTTTGATCTTTGCCCTTTTTACCAATAAATAACCAGTGAAAAGGGAGAGTTTCCTTTTAAACCTAACTAACTCGTGAGAGAAGGTGAGTACGTGGGAATTACAATGCATATATATCGTAGATACCCTATTAAATTAAATAATTGTTGATAAACCCCGAAAGGGTTTGTTACAGAAATACAATATGGAGTGGTGGGAATTACACATGTATGAGGGATCTAATATTGGATGCCAAGGACGAGTACCGAGACCACTCTAGGCTCGTTGACAAGGACGAGCACTGAGACCACTCTGTGACTCTAGGCTCGTTGCCATCATCCGTAGCTTCATCAGGGAGGGTCCATTATTTACAGTGATTCCTGCAATGAAAATTAGACAAATCTTGTGTTTGAAAGATGACTCAGCCTGCGAAATACTGAATAAAAGGCTATTTACTTGAGGAGCTACTGTTCCCTCCACAAGCTGCCCACCAGAAATTAAGAGTAACCTTGAATTCCAGGATTGCGTGTTGGAGGACCTGTGTGCCATTCATCCACCTCCACCAAGGCCAGATGTGGACGCAATTGTTACTGACCACTACTTCTCTGCCTTCAGTCCTCCTTTTCCTGCCATCACCGTGCCGTCCTTAACTTAATGGCCACAAATATAAGGTAGGTAGGGAGAGTTTTCCTCGGGAACAGATTTTTAATGAGTATCGTATCTGTACTAGAGTTTAGATTTAAACAACCTGCCACGCATTTGTAATAAGTTTGTAAAGCATATCATCATAAGATAAATGATTTTACTCTGTTCACTTTTAAGCCGACGATCTCATTACATCACTTCATGACACACACACACACACACACTAACAGTAGTACTAGTAGAGGTGTAGAGTACATGATAGGTTTACATGAGTGACTGGTTGGTGGTACATTACTTTTATAAGGAATGTTGGTTTACACTTACTACCCAGTGCAGGGGAGCATTCACATTCATTTTACAAGCAGTGATCAGATTTAATAAAGGCTATATTAATATGACCATTAATTTGGTTTGTATTTGCTACGAAGTTAGTCGCATTGATACATTCCTGTAAATTTCAAAACTATAAGACTCCAGACGTTTGGAAATTGTCAATTTTGTCACAGGCTAAACAATATAAGTTTACACGGGAGTTAAATACTTTATTTTAATTTGTAAGAGATGTTAAGCCACACGGCATGGTAAAGAGACTGTTTATCACTTAGGTGTAGTTTTGTGTGGTAAGACATGTTGACTTACCTCTTTGCCAAAGACGTTTTCCCTCGGATTACAAATGACGATATAAATATTTATGTAGCTTTAATTTTTTTTTTTTTTTTTTTTTTTGTAATTCTGCATAAGAGGTCCAACTGGACTGTTCCCACATTTTATACATTTTCATGCATATTTTTACTTGTTCTATTGATTGTTGCCCATAATATTGTGAGGAAATAACTTTTTTTACACTGACTTGACCTAACCTAACCAGGACCAAGGCAGACTACCGGGACCTAACCTGGGCAAATACTGGGACCTAACCTGGGCAGACTACCGGGACTGTCCAATGTTTACAATGGCAGGAAAACACTGAACTTAGGCTCTGGAGAACTGAAAATTTCTATATGCTATTATACCAAAAATAAGTGCAATCTCCTCTTAAATTGAAGATATTACATGAAGATTACACATGGAGATATTACCTTGTCCCTTTGTGAAATATAAACAAATTGTAAATGTTTGCCACGTAGACTTCTTATACAGTTATACCGTCATTATACATATCTAAGAACACTTTATTAGTTTGTCTAGTTAGTGACGGTGAATCAGTGGTCGAACAAATCGTCTCTCGTCTGTAAACACTAAGTCATGTGGCTGCTGGGCCTTATATTCCTGTGGATGGCGGGGGGGGGGGGGGGGGGGGGGGAGGTTACTGCCTGAGGTGTTATGAGAAATTTCTAATATGGTAAAGCCTGTCCCCTATTCCCGCACCCACCCATAACCCCCCAAGCCTGTCTCCCTACTCCCTCATCCCCCCCAAAAAAACCTAAGCCTGTCCCCTACTCTCACACCCCCTTAATGTTTTGTTGTAAGGCTACGTCAAATGCCTTAGTCTACATTAATAATACACTTGAATTTTCTAAGCATACCTGACATAAGCCACAGTAAAGCCATCCTTTCATACCATTGACACACAAGCTAAATGTTTTCTTTGGATTGCAAGCCCTGAAATGCCACTTTTTTTTCTGTCTCTCTCTCCAATGCTTCTTTCTCTTTCTCTTTCTCTCTTTCTCTCTCTTTCTCTCTTTCTCTCTTTCTCTCTCTTTCTCTCTCTTTCTCTCTCTCTCTCTCATTCTCTCTCTCATTCTCTCTCTCATTCTCTCTCTCTTTCTCTCTTTCTCTCTTTCTCTCTCTCTTTCTCTCTCTTTCTCTCTCTCTTTCTCTCTCTCTTTCTCTCTCTCTCTCTCTCTCTCTCTCTCTCTCTCTCTCTCTCTCTCTCTCTCTCTCTCTCTCTCTCTCTCTCTCTCTCTCTCTCTCTCTCTCCAATGCTTCTTTGTGTTTCTCGGGATTCGTGCATCGATTGATTCACAAATTTCGTGATAAATTCATATTCGTTATCAGTAACAGATTTTTTTTTTTTTTTTTTTTTTTTTTTTTTTTGTGGATATTGTCTGAAAATATGTCTAGCTAAAACATAATAATCTTTACCGGTACTCGTATTTTTATATAATGTTTTAACTTTTAATAATAATGATCATGTTTACTGTTTTTCTGCGATATTTTTTTTAATCCTCACTCGTCATGTCTAACGTCAATAATTCCTCCTATAAAAAAAAAAAAGTTGCCTTCCTTCCTTACTCTGGCCGTCACTGTCCCGTTGCCAAAACAAACCTTCACTACCGGACACACATGTGAGTACGTACACAAGGCTCGGTGGTACAGTAATAGTACCCATACGTACACACATACCTTAACATTACCCATACGTACACACATACCTTAACATTATACATACGTACACACATACCTTAACATTAAACATACGTACACACATACCTTAACATTATACATACGTACACACCTACCTTAACATTATACATACGTACACACATACCTTAACATTATACATACGTACACACATACCTTAAAATTATACATACATACACGGATAGTACTTATACCAGTTAATGGAATATTCGTACGATAAATATTTGTGACATGAGCATAGAAGTACTGTATAGTGTATTCTCTCTCTCTACACACACACACACATTCTCTCTCTCTCTCTCTCTATCTATCTATCTATCTATCTATCTATCTATCTATCTATCTATCTATCTATCTATCTATCTATCTATCTATCTATCTCTTTTAAACGGTACCGGAATGTAAACAAACTTGTACAATGACACAATATCATAAATGCTCATCGATACACATGGGAGAAACTTTATTTATGGGATGTATTGGATTAAGATTGTCATGTATACGAATACATATTGGATGGTCTTGTATGTAAATGAAGTATATAATGTACAGTCGGCAGCAAAAGTTCGCTTCATTTCCACCTGCGAATGTATTAGCTATAATGATGTAATACCATTTTAATAAAGAGATTATAGATATAGTTCTCATAGGGTGAGTTACGTATGTTGTTAGAATAAAAACTGATTCACAATGCAACTGTCTGGTCATATTAGCAATATTAACTATACATAAAATGGACGTGAATTTCTGCTGCCGACAGTACATACATTCCGTAAGCAGGGGTGAAGCGTGAGTACCTGATAGTGGTGCAACCTTATTGACTTATTTCATTCACTGGTAATGTGAGTTGACTATTACTATACCCTAGGTTTTGTTAGTGTATACAAGAGGATGAAATAAGACCACGCTCTGTTAGGAAGACCCTGAAGTTAGCAGGAGAGAAGGGAAGGTAAAGATAGCTAGCAGGAGAGAAGGGAAGGTAAAGATAGCTAGCAGGAGAGAAGGGAAGGTAAAGATAGCTAGCAGGTGAGAAGGGAAGATATAGATAGCTAGCAGGTGAGAAGGGAAGATAAAGATAGCTAGCAGGAGAGAAGGGAAGGTAAAGATAGCTAGCAGGAGAGAAGGGAAGGTAAAGATAGCTAGCAGGAGAGAAGGGAAGGTAAAAATAGATAGCAGGAGAGAAGGGAAGGTAAAGATAGCTAGCAGGAGAGAAGGGAAGGTAAAAATAGATAGCAGGAGAGAAGGGAAGATAAAGATAGATAGCAGGAGAGAAGGGAAGGTAAAGATAGCTAGCAGGAGAACAGCCGGGGAACAGGACCAGGCTAACAAAAAGGTTGTCGTGTTGCTTGGAATAATTTGGAGGAATCAGTTGCTCTAGATTTCCCACCAACACTGTACACTCGTGATAAATAATTTCTGACCGCAGTGTGAGGAGCAGAAAGCTTCGAATCACCTGGTATTGCTCATTTCTCCCACTCAGTACACATATAGAGACTGAGTTCGAATGCAGGGTATATGTGTGCTACCTGCCGTTCATATCTTGTCACGTATCACGAGTGTACAGTTGCCCACACATGAAGCTGGTACGCCTCGTTACTTGTGAGATACCTACAACAGGAAGGGAAGTGAGCAAAAGGTATGATTTGTTGACAAGCAGATAGTAATAATATTTTACTGTCTGCCTATCAACAAACTATACATCTTTTTACACTTTTCTTTCTGTTGTAGCCAAGCACCTCACAAGTAACGAGCCATACCAGCTTCATATGTGGCCAACTGTACCTCCTCATAATTCATACTATATTACATAAATTGACTTACCTGTACCGTGGATACTGCCCTGCTGTAGTTGTCATTGTATCGTTACAGGAATGACAACACGTTACTCTTCCATTAATTCGATCAGCATCACCACATCAGCCAAACATATACTTCACTACAGTACTTGGCTGATTTGTCTTGTTTTGTTGGTGACGTCACAAAAAATGGCAATCCTGTTTCAATACGGTGACGTAATATATAGACACCCAAGATTTTCCTTTGCGTCGGGTACCGTACGTGTCTCAGTCAGCGTGATGGTGATTTGATAGTTTAGTTGAGTATGATATCAATAATTATGTCAGGCGAGAACACACACACACACACACACACACACGTAATTATTTTGTGCGTGTGTGTGTTTGGTACCCTTCCTGATTGGCTCGTTCACTTCAAGGGAGAATACAGTTTTATTTTTTATTTATTTATTTATTTATTTATTTATTGTTTTGGTAGCCCGAATGGTTTATCTTCACGGAGGTTCATGTAGCTTCCTTTTGGTTTTCATATTCATTTTGAACGAACGCCACAACGAGTAACTTTTCTATAACTTATTATTATACATCGTAGAATCTGTGTCCCTGGATCACACCTCTCTATCTACCTTTTTCTGGCGCTATAGGACCTCGATGTTGCGACGCCTAATATCCATCAATCAAAAAAATCAATCTGTATCCCTGGAAGAAAGTCCATTGAAATACAGACAGTTTACATAATATTATAGTCGTGGTGAATTAATAATAATCATCCACATATGGGTACCGTAAGTCAAACAATTTGCTTTATAATGTTTTCACGTTCATATAATATGTTATTGTTGTTAAGTAGTGTGTAGCTGCTTGTAGTAAATTAAAACATGGTACTTAACGTGTGTGTGTGTGTGTGTGTGTGTATTATTGGTTTAAGTAGTGTGTAGCTGCTTGTAGTAAATTAAAACATGGAACTTAACCTATTTATTGGAAAGTTTATCAGCTAAGGAACAGAGGGAAGCTGGTAAACTCTTACGTGAGTTACCCCTATATGGATGATTACAGCACTTTTAATCTTGAATGTACAGTTAAGGGGAATATTACGCTTTCAATTTTTTATGTATATTACAGGAAACGGGACCAGATTAACAAACATAATGGTGTCCTGTTGCTTGGAGACTTTGGAGGAATCAGTTGCTCCGGATTTTCCACCAATTCTATAATATACCAATTTCTCTTCAATTATTATTTTTTTGTTTCTGCGCCACAAAGACACACGAATTATTACACACAATTGAATTCGGTAGTTAGTTAGTTTGTTTGTTTGTTTGTTTGTTCACTGTAATGTTTCTGGAGCACAAGATAGTGAATGTTATACTAAAGATGGCCTATAATAATCTTAAGGGGGTGCAGGAGTAGGGGACAGGCTTGTGGGGTGCGAGAATAGGGGGACAGGCTTGGGGGGGAGGGGGTAGAAAGCCTGTCCCCTACTCCCGTACCCCCAAACCCCCTCCCCAAGACTGTCCCCTACTCCCACACACCCCTTAACCCCCCCCCCCCCCCAAGCCTGTCCCCTACTCCCACACACCCCTTAACCCTCCCAAGCCTGTCCCCTATTCCCGCACCCCCCCCCCCAAGGGACCCTGTATTATAGTAAGAAACTTGGAGGTAAAACGAGTCCTTCAATTATTGTCACGAAACACCACCTATATGGAAGGAGCTTGTTTCGTGGCAATCAGAAGGAAACAGAAGCCTCCAATTTTCATATACGATCACAGGTTCCTTAAAATTAACCTGTTGCAACTTATTCTAAAACTTAAATTTCACTGTCTATTATATATATATGTCACTAAATATATAAAAATATTCTTTGAACTAAATTTTTAGCTTAATTTCAGTCTCGGTTCTCACTAGATTAAAAAAATAACCCTTTGAACTGATTCTACAGCTTTCACTTCACTGTCTAATATTATGTGTGTCACTAGATTAAAAAAATAAACCCTTTGAACGGATTCTATAGCTTTCACTTCACTGTCTAATATTATGTGTCACTAGATTAAAAAAATGAACCCTTTGAACTGATTCTACAGCTTACACTTCACTGTCTAATATTATGTGTGTCACTAGATTAAAAAAATAAACCCTTTGAACTGATTCTACAGGTTACACTTCACTTCACTATGAGGCACAAGGGGTCAACGTAGGAGCCGTCTACGTTAACTCGGTATACTAGTCTACTGTACTCTACTAACCCCCCTCTCCTCTCCTTTCCCTTCCTCTCTCTATACCTGTAACTTAAATCATGAGTCCAGCAGAGTTTGTTTTGGTTGCTTAGCAGTGACTGACTCGGGGCTCCTCCAGAACACAACACACCAAGCGACTGTGTTTGTGAGGATTTTTATACTTCTTTATGTTTAGGCTAGCTAGAGTTTAATATGCTTTTTTATTTTTTGTTCATATACCCTTGTGAATTTTAGTTTTTTTTTTTATAGCATTCTAAAATTTGCATGAAGTTTATTTAGGTAGTGCAGTGTTTTAGAGGTGTGAAATGAATGAGACAACACGATGGCGCTTAGTGATTTATACCATAGAATGCCTATTAATTATTAACTCCCTGGGTCGTGTACACAACTTAAATTATGGTACAGAAGGAGAGGCATATTGTAAATTTACCATATATGCCATTATATTATTAACTATGTACAGTTTTGAACAGTACAATTTCCTAATGATATAATTCTAATGGAGATCTCATTGTTCATTTATTTACTACTGTCTCTAGGTATTCGAAGCACACCTGCATAATTATTAGTGCTCGTGACTGTACCTTTATTAATTTGAACTTTCATTTAAATTGTGTGCAGTACTTTAATCTGACTTTACTACTTTCTTATATCAAACTTTCATTTAAATTGTGTGCAGTATTTTGATCTGACTTTACTACTTTCTTATATCAAACTTTCATTTAAATTGTGTGCAGTACTTTGATCTGACTTTACTACTTTCTTGTATTATAATCTTCCCTTAACCTTTACATTGATTCTGTGATTACACATAACTCCTGACATCTTTCTCCAGTTATTCCACCCTGACTGTGTGTGTTATTTCTGCAGTAGACTTACCTTGTTATATGTTGTAAACCCTCGATAACAGCAGTGTGTGTGTGTAAGAATTCTCATGGCCAGTAGTACTCTATATTCCTTCTCAAATATTTTCTTTTACCATCCAATTAATTAGCTTTCATTTTGCATCATCCAAAAATTAATTAGGTTGTATATTTTGTACTATTCATAAATTTATAAGGTTGTATTTTTTTCTTACAGAGTTGTGTAGTAACTGGAGTTGTACAAGAGACTTAACAACCTTCATTCCATCAACAACAACACATTACTATAGGATATTGTGAGTATTTAATTATTATTGTTATTATACTATAGCTTATTGTGAGTATTTATGGAGTTACATTGGACCATATTCAGTAACATTCATAGTATTTACGATGGTGTGGTATTGGTACGATGGCTCCATATCATTGTATACACCACACCACAGTTGTTCTTGCATACGCCACATTGTTTTATCTGTGTGTTTAGTACAGTCCTCCAAGAGTTGATAATTATACAGTACAGTGTTGGTGGTAAATCTGGAGCAAATGATTCCTCCAAACTATTCCAAGCATCAGAACACCATTATTTTTGTTCATCTGGTCCTGTTTCCTAACATACTTTGGAGGAATCGAGTTACTCCAATGTACCAAAAGTATACTCCTCTAAGTACTTGTTTATTTTAAAAAGTTCATACACTTTTGTTACATTGGAGTGCCTCAATTCCTCCAAAGTATGCCACAAAACAGGACCAGAAGAGCAAAAATAATTGTGTTCTGATGTTCAGAACAGTTTGGAGGAATCAGTTGCTCTTGATTTACCAACACAAAATTTCCCCTTAATTATATTTGAAGAATAACCTTGTATACTCTTCACTATACTGTGTATGAAAATTTGAGGCTTCTGATTCCTTTTAACCATGCCATGAAACAACCTCTTTCCATATACTGTAGGTTTGTGTGTATATTGTACTTAACACTAATTAATTTGTCTACTTTACAGTCTGGCAAAGACAATTCTGCAAGGGAGCCGAAGACGAGGAGGACAACATCAGAGAATGGACAGGCCTAAGGTTCGTGGAATCCCAAAGGGCAGCAGAGGACAGAGAAGAGTGGTGGCTTCTGCTTCAATGGTGCCCCAACGAGATCATCAAGAAGTCACAGGATAGGCAAGAAGAGAGAAGGAGCAAAGAAAAGAAAAAATACTAATATTCTAGTGTAATAATAGGAAAAATAAAATCATATATTAATTGGTATTTTTTTTTATTAGAACACCTGTATATTATTAAGACATACTCCACCAGGTGTATATATTAATTAATTTATACCTGTAAGGGTGTAGGGTTCAAATAAAAATTATTGATGTTATTATAATACTGTGTGTGTGAGCGAGACACACACACTAGTATTATAATAACATCAGTGATAATTTTATACCTATAAGGGTTCTTCAAACTTAAGGGGATAATACTTTTTTGTTACATTGGAGTGTCTTGATTCCTCCAAAGTACGTCTGGAAACAGGACCAGAACAGCAAAAGTAATGGTGTTCCGTTGCTTGGAATAGTTTGGAGGAATCATTTGCTCCAGATTTACCACCAACACAGTACGGAGCAATTGATTCCTCCAAACTATTCCAAGCAACGGAATATCATTATTTTTGTTCATATGGTCCTGTTTTCTGGCATATTTTGGAGGAATCAAGGCACTCCAATGTAGCAAAAGTGTTTTATCCCCTTAGTGTTACTATAATACTGTGTATGTGTGAAGAGAGAAAAATCACACACACAGTAAAGCCCCTTCCACAAGAGAGGCAAAAGACGGTGTTATCAATTTTGTAGGTGTCAGCAGGCACAAATGGGTACCGGGGACTGTTTGATATGGTAACACTGGTATAAAGTGAGAGAATTCCACTCAGTACTGCCAAAGCCTCTTATGTGGAAGGGAGTAATTGGAGTGTCTTGATTCCTCCAAAGTATGTCAGTAAACACAACTAGATAAACAAAAGTAATGGTGTTTTATTGCTTTGAATAATTTGGAGGAATCATTTACTCCAGATTTAAAAAACACTCACAGTAACTAGTAGTTGAAGTTCCTCAAGCTGTCTGGCCGAGCAGCCTCTGAGGAAGGACTTTCCCACAGTGCGTGTTGTGTTGTTTGCAGTCTTCCATAATGTGTTTAATAGAATGAGGTGCTGTGTTGCATCCTGAACAGGTATTTGCAATGGTTGTTGTTAAGTCTCTTGTACAACTGCACTTTACAACAACTCTGTAACAAAATACAACCTAATTAATTTATGGATGTATTGATTACAAAAAAATTTTTAAATCCAGGCTGTGATAAATGAAGATAAAATTAAATACACTTATTTTTTGCAACAAAAATAGCAACATCAACATTCCATTATTAAAGAAATGACAGAAACTCAGAACATATTATACTTAAAGTTTATATAGGTGTTGTTGAACACATGAATTTATAGTAGTACAGTATAGGTAGATTTTACCCTCCTGTACAATTCTGAATAAATACTGTAAATCTCATAGGTGTTGTTTTAGTTTTGTCACACAAATAACAGGTCAAACTTTGTGTCTGTTGCCTCCCTGTGACCTGTTTGTAAATGATAAAATACCATTAAAATATCCTTCTGCCTTCCATGCATTGCTAACAGGTACAGGGATAGTGTACCTTATATACAGGCTAATAGTGATCAGTGTTGTATAGGTAACTCTGGAGAAACTGAATCCTCCAAACTATTCCAAAACACAGAACACCATTACTTTTGCTATTCTGGTCCTGTTTCCTAGCATACATTGGAGGAATAAAGGCACTCCAAAGTACCAAAAAAGAATTACCCCCTTAATATGACATGTGTTAAAAGAGCAAATGTTTGTATAATATTTATCAAGAGTATAGGTCAGTACTGAGGATGTCAGAGACATGTTATACAAAGTGAAAATGACTGAGTACTGTTAAAATACAACAGTGGTCCTATACATGCCAAGTTATGAAACCTCCATTACAGAGAGTCAAACTGTCTCAAACATCTTTCAACAGAAATTTGCAGCAATTTAATGTGCTTAACTGCACAGTTAGAAACAAAAAACCCAACAAGATTATGGTGAACAGCATCATCTATTAGATCCTCTAGTTAATGACTTGTAAAAATTATATTCATTTATGATTTCCAAACACATTAATAACAGCATACAATTTTCTAGCTAAAGGAACGACAAAATGTTTCATATTTTCCACAATTACTGTATATATATATTTAAACTAACAGTAAAACTTATTTATATGTATAGTAATATTAAAAAAGATATAGTAACAGTGAGACTTTTGGCCATTACATTAATGTACAGTACTACACACAACTGCATGCACGACCTCCTGACATCCACCCATCTGAATCCTCCCTTCCCCGTGAGGACAGAGTCCACCTGGCCAGGCTGTGATGTGGCCACCACCCGGCCCTTCTGACATACCAGAAGAGGCTGGATGGAGCCATTGCGGATGCCTGTCCAGGATGCAACACAGCAGCCCATACTATTAAACACATTATTGAAGACTGCAATACACACAACCACACTCAGCAACAACACAACATACACGCTCTGAGGGCACTGTGGGAAAGCCCGGTTCAGGCCATGGCCTTCCTCAGGAGCTCGGGGCTGCTTGGCCAGACAGCTTGAGGAACTTCAACAACAACAATGGAGTTTACTTATGGGAGTTACAGAAATGCTGCTAAAGATTCCTTTTACATAAGACTAAGACTGGGATATAAGTATCTTTGGCAACTCGGAATAAAGAAAACTGAAGATGAAATTTGCTGAAAATTTTGTAATGAACCAAGATCACACACCCTGCACCACTATGTTCTTCAATGTCCTCAGTTAAAACACTCTAGAAATCCTCAAATAAACTTAACAGACCAGGTTATATGGATGCTTAATAATAACAGTGTTGAGAAGTTGAATAGTGAGAGAGAATCAATAAATTTGCTGGACGGTGCATATGGTGAAGATAACAAAAAATTAGAAGGGGATAGAGCTTAATCACAGGTCGAGACATTTTGGAAAGGGATGCATGAAAAACATCAAAATAATATCAATTAAGTTTGGAATGAGTAGGTTAGGTCAGAGAAATTCTGCAAATTTAGAGATAAGAGATAGGGAGGCATTATCAGGTTACAAATCAAGAAGGGAGAGAGAATGAGATAGATAATGCATGAATTCATATAGAAAACTGTATGAAGGAAATTATAGAACATACTGATATGGCTCTAGAAAAATGAGAGGGATTTAAATACTTAGATGATGAAATTTTAACAGTAGATCAAATCAAAAGGTGTTTAGCAAAGCTGAGGAGGGCTAGTATTGTACCGTTGTATAAGGGGAAGGGGAGTAAGGAGGAATGTGGTAGTTATAGGGGAATAAGCCTTCTTAGTGTACCGGGGAAGGTGTATGGAAAGGTTCTAACTGAGAGACTGATGGAAGTGACAGGGAATAAAGTTGGTGAGGAACAGGGAGGGTTCAGAAAGGGTAGAGGATGTGTGGACCAGATATTTGCGCTAAAATCGATAGTGGAGAAATATATAGGGAAGGGTAAGAAGTTGTATGCTGCCTTCATGGACTTGGAGAAGGCATACGATAGGGTTGATAGGAGAGCTATGTCAGAGGTGTTGAGAATATATGGTGTTGGGGGATCTCTACTGAAAAGTATTGAGGCTTTTTATGCAGATGCAAAAGCATGTGTGCGGGTAGAGGGTGATCTGAGTGAGAGTTTTAATATTAGTGTAGGGCTGAAACAGGGATGTGTTATGTCACCATGGTTGTTCAATATATATATGGATGGGTGTATGAGAGAGATGAAAGCCAAAGTGAATGGTCTGGGGGTGAAGTTGAGGCTGAATGAAGTAAATTGGTCCTTGGCGGCAAGTTTGTTTGCAGATGACACTGTGCTGATGGCTGAGAGTGAAAGGGAGTTGCAGAGAGTGGTGGACGAATTTCAGTCTGTATGTAAGCGAAGGAAACTGAAGGTGAATGTGGGTAAAAGTAAAGTGATGGTGTTTGAGAGAGCAGAAACTGAAGTGATTGACTTTGCTACACCTTACAGAGTGGAAGTACCAACTGGGACGAGGTGTGAGATAACCCTGAGGGGTGAGAGGATGGAGGAAGTGAAGGAGTTTAAGTACCTGGGGACAGTTATGTGTAAACATGGAAGTATGGAAGGAGAAATTAGGGAGAGAGCAGTGAAGGGTAGACAGGTCATAGGATCACTGGGGAGGATGATGAAGGGTAGAAGTGTGAGTATGGAAGTGAAAAGGGGACTGAGGAACAGTATAATCTTGCCAACACTGACGTATGCGTCGGAGACCTGGACATGGAGTAGGGCTCATCAGTCAAGAATAGGTGCTGTGGAAATGAGTTATCTGAGAGGTGCATGTGGACTGACAATGTGGGATGGAGAAAGTAATGAGAGTGTGTATAAGAGATGTGGTATGAGTGAGAAGGCAATTGGTATTGAGTGTGGAGTGGTTGAGAGAGTGAAACGTAATACTTTGAGGTGGTTTGGACATGTAGAGAGAATGCAAGGTGAGGAGTTTGTAAAGAAGGTGTATGGAAGTGAAGTTGAGGGATGTGGTGTGAGAGGCAGACCACCAGTAAGATGGCAGAACAGAGTGGAAGAGTATGTGAAGGAGAGAAACGTGAGGGGGAGGGGAGGGCTGGACCAAGTAAGGAGGGAGTGTTGGAACAGGGAAGACTGGAGACTTTTCTGCCGTGGCCACCCCCTTCGGGGGAGTTCCCGGAGGGAACGAGGCGTCAGAGCTATAGATAGATAGATAGATAGAAAAACAAAAAGGCAGCAGGCCCAGATGGGATAAAACCATAATTTTACAAACTATGTTTAGAAAATAGATATCTATTAACAACACTAGTGAAAACATTCAAGCACACTCTACAGTCAGGAGAGATACCAGAAGGATGGAAGGAAAGCAAAATGGTCATGATCCCCAAAACAAAAAATGAAAAGTTAATGAGTTTCGACCCATAGCTTTAACAAATATAGGCCTTACTTGTATTTGTGGCACTTTCCCTCACTGCTGCTGAGAAGGGTGAAGCCAAGGTGTTGTTGGTGTGGTCCAGGGGAATGTGTCTGACTGTCCTCACCCTAATTAACACTCTGCTATTTGCTTCACAACTTTACTGAACTAACAGCAATGATGGCAGAATCTGTAATGTAAAATAAATCCTAATTACACATTGTAAATGTTAGAATATAAACGAAACAAAATAAATGTATAGTATATAGTACAGTACTAGGCTAAACAATTATATTCCTCTACACCCCAAAGTGATACAGTGTTGCTGCTGCTCACTACCTTGTAACACTAGTGAGAAGAGGAGGAGTTGAGGATCAGCTGCAGTGCTACAAAGGTAAAAAGAGAGAGGGGGAAATCCCAAGTTACTGCCAGCACTTGCAGAGGGTTGCCACTGCAACTGAAAGAAAACTTTAACAGATAATGCACATTCCAAATAATAAACAAGTGAGGAACCACTGTAAGGAATGGGGAAAGGTGACATACATTACCAAAGAAATAAACAAATAAACTTGAGTGTGGTGCCAGGCTTACCCAACAAGTTAGTGACCCATATCTCCTTACACCTACATACTACAAACTGAAAATAAAAATACTATGATAAAGAAAAACAAGGTGAGAGTCTTAACCCTAGAATCCCATCGTTCATTTTGAATCACAACCCAGGGAGAATTTCACCTGAGCGCATGGTGTGGTCACGTGATTCATACTAATGATAAAGCGGGAGCACATTCGGCTCCTCAGTAGTTTCAGTGCTTTGTGTACTGCAGCTGGAGACTCTCCTGTTGTATAATGGTCCTGAGGTAGTTGTCAGGTATAGCCCTCTACTGTCTCACAGTCACCATAATGTCAGGTGAATTTCTCTCAAAATCACAAACTTTCCCCTGTGATGGAAAATTCCAAGCCCCGAGTGAGAGAACACACCCACCCTTCGAGACGTCACACAAAGCTAGGAAGGTACTGAGGAGCTGAGGGTGCTCCTGAGTTATCTTGGGTATGAATCACGTGACCACGTCATGCGCTCGGGTGCAAATCTCCAGACGATGTGGTTCTTGGGTAATTAATTAATTATTATTATTAAAAAAGCACATCAAACATCATTTCAGGTACATCAACTGATAGAATTAATTACCAAAACTTTATAATTGTTCTGAATATGATCATTAATATCTTGGAGAAACAGTTGATGTATAGCCACAATCAAATATCTACTGACACTTTCCTTCCATCGTACTGTACAAATAAATCAGTATCATTTCAAAATATGTATATTCATACAACAACACCTTACGTCAATTCAACCCCCTCAATTCCCGACGTCACGAACCTAAGTAAAACTGCCACTTTTCACCAGATAAAATAATTGTTAACAACAAAGTTGGGGAAGTGATCTCTTTCCCGTATGATTTCGGCCTCATAAAAATGTATAATTAGAGGTGAAAAACTTTTCTGATTGCTCTCATTTTTTTTAACATAGGGCATTGTTCTTTCAGAAATATAGTGTTTTTTTGTTTTAAGCCAAAGGTGCAGGTATGAACTAATATAAATGTTATTAGTTCTGCCAACCCCTGTACTATTTTATGCTTGTAATTGCTGTTTTACTGTATGTTGCACACCAATTCTTATCTATGATGTTAATATAATTACTGAATAATAACATCTTAAAGTGCAGACGTACGATGTATCAGTAATTATCGCTGGGAAGATTTTACGAAATACATCTAACTCGGCCAACAGTCTGTTCCCCAACTTCCATATTAAAACCACTGGCGATCACACACAACCCTTCAGTTAGTGACCCCGGGAATTATTATTGTGAGGTGCTGCAAAATCATACACGTGTTGTTCTTTAATATCAAAATATTTACTACAATGGAAGGGAAACTCTGGTGAATATTTAATTGTGGTACAGTACCTCCAAATTTGCTACATGCTAGAGAACTCATCAGCTATATTTGTCATGTTTAAACAATGGCAAACTACCGGGACCTACCCCGGGCAAACTACCGGAAAATAACCCTGGTAATTACAGGAAATGACTGGGGCAAAATACTGGGACCTAACCGGATCTGGCAACACTGCTACAAAACAGTACTTCTTTCAATAAATACCATATATTGCCCCGGTCATTTCCTGTACTTTACTATGATTATGGTATTATTACAGAATAACTGAGTTTTTGGCTAAGCTTGCACAGTGTTACCACATTTGGTTAGGTCCTGGGAATTTGTCCAAGTCACTTTATGATAGTTTACACCGGTTTTACCGGTAGTTTGCCCAGGTTAGGTCCGGTAGTTTGCCCAGGTTAGGTCCCGGTAGTCTGTTGTGGTCTAGGTTAGGTTACCGTAGGTTAGGTCAGACTAGTTCCCAAATTATGTTTGTAAAATGGGGCATATCTCAAAAATTATCTCCGAGAGAAACAGTCTAGATGAAAAGTGTCTTAGAATGGTCCAAAATAGTGGAAAATTATACTAAAATATACAATATAGTTAACCCAGTTTTTCTGTACATTTACCACGATTATTTACCGGTACTTTGCCAGGGTTAGGTCCTGGTAGTCTGCTGTGGTCTAGGTTAGGTCAGGCTAATTTCAAAATGTCCCATTTGAATATGCTTAATCTTGGAAATGGGGCGGTAAATTTTTACAAGTTACCACAACAGGATTTCACTGGAATTTTTTTTATTTCCTAGAAGGATTTAGTGTGACTACCGGGACCGAACCAGGGCAGACTACCGGGACCTAACTATAAGAGGTAACTACTGTTATGCAGCATTTGCAGAAGAAATGGTATATAGAAAAGTTGTTTGTAATAGTGAAATATAAACACTGGTAATGGTAAAATTTTTGAAATAGAGTTGTGGCAACTTGTAAAAATATTCCAATGGGGCATTTACGTAGAAAATGTCATAGAAGAAAAGGGTAAATTTACAGTAAACCTGGGTTCAGTAAAACGTATATATTAGTATGTTTTACCACTAATTAGGACCATTCTAAGACTATTTTCTTCAATGGTGTTTCTCTCGGAAATGCCCCGTTTTCGAGATATGCCCAGTTTTCATACCCCATACAAACTTGGGGGAGAGCCTGGGAATCCGAGGTTTTGGGTGGGGGAAAACACGCTGTACACTATGGCGTTGCCTTTATAATATGTAATTGTCTTAAATAAACACTTGAAACCGGAAATAAAAGCGAAATAACAAAGTTTTCGAGACCGATACAATAAAATACAATTATAGCCCAAACAGCAGCGTTACAACACGTGTTGGCTTGGGTTGGGCTAGATATTTAAATCAAATGGTTATTTTGGGAATTAGTATTACCTAACCTGACCTAACCTAACCTAACCTAGACCACAACAGACTACTGGGACCTAACCTGGGCTAACTACCGGGCCTAACGTGGGCATAAAACCGTTATAACAAATAGAAGTTACCGGGTAAATATCCAGGAACACAGTATTCCCAAAACAAAATATAGCCAATACAGCCACAAGTGGCGTGAATATTACAACATTTGCAACACTGATAGTGTTTTCCCTGCATCCAAAACCCCGTATTCCCAGGCTCTCCCCCAAGTTTGTATGGGGTATGAAAACAGGGGCATATCTCGAAAACGAGTCATTTCTAAGAGAAACAAAGTTAAGAACTGTATTATAAAGGCAACGCCATAGTGTACAGCGTGTTTTCCCCCACCCAAAACCCCGGATTCCCAGGCTCTCCCCCAAGTTTGTATGGGGTATGAAAACTGGGCATATCTAGAAAACGGGGCATTTCCGAGAGAAACACCATTGAAGAAAATAGTCTTAGAATGGTCCTAATTAGTGGTAAAACATACTAATATATATGTTTTACTGAACCCAGGTTTACTGTAAAAATACCAAGAAAAGTCTTAGAATTACCTAAATTAAGTTAGTGGGTAATGAAGGTAGAAAAACTGTACGCAATAACGGTAATTCATTCCATATTTACCAAAATTAATGGAAGTGATTATGGACAAACACTTGACTAATACCATTTATATTATATACTCCATTTGTAGTCTATTTTTCTTTCTATTATTCTATTTCTATAATCTAAACTTACTCTGTGTTAATGACTTGTGTTGTTGTTGTTGTTTAGGGTTCTTATGAAGCATTTGGGTTATTACCTTATTATTTACCTTAAAAAGCGGGTTGAAAATACCTTAGATGGGACCAAATTACCTTAGATACTGAACTTGTAGGTGATTATTTCAATATATTTTTAACCCTTGACACACGATATTTTTATAAAATTATAATAGTTTTTGACAGAAAGGCATTTTTCTTTTAATTAAGACAACCCTGGCAACCCATGTAATAACGGAAGAATCTATAAAAATGTCCTTAGATTGTCAAAACTTTAATTTAAATAGTCCCAAATTACGATAATCTAGGGTACTTACCTTAAAAATGAGAGCATTTATCCGGAACGTGTGTGTGTATGTGTCTTTTCAAAGGTGATTTGTTTATTCTACTTTTATTCTCTCTTTTCTTTCAAACATCCAATAAACTTGGTATGTAAAGGATAGAGTGTGACTAGTGCGTGTTGGCTAGGGACGGGGATAGGGATGTAGAAGATATATAGGGGCTCCCAGCAGAGTTGTCCCTCAGGCTGACGTCACAACAATATGGGCATATATGGCACTCAAAAGGTTTTCTGGGCGAATCTCCTATGAAGGAAGTCCATAAAAAAGAGAGTTTCAAGTCCAGCCAGTACCGACATGTAAAAAAAAAAGCATTAGGTTTGGGTTTATGAATTTTATACGGTCACAGCAATGGAATTTCGGTAGGTTTTCGGGAGAAATTGTGAAATTTCAGTAGAATCCATACATTTTCATGATTTCGGGAGATCCATTAAAATTTCCGTAGATCTATCTGGTGGTGAGTGCACCTGCTGTTGAGTATGCCACATCTATACGACTCGTAGAATATAATTAATTGTACGTTTTATAACTCATGCAATACTTCTAAGTATGTATAGCTGCTAAAAAAAATCTAATACAAGTCAGTATTTATTGCTGAAAAAGAAGTTGTTAATTGCACTATTCATCATTTTACAACCAATGGGTAGCCTATATTACATACATAATTATATAGTATAATAATATTATTCTATCTCAGTGTAAGGAGTAAGACGTAAGTATATCTGTGATTGTGTTTGTATTTATTATCTCTATGAAAATGACCTTGTCCTTGAGTGTGCCTTCACTATAACTATTTTCTCCAGGTACAATTTGGCAGCGACATAACGTAGGCCTCTAGTATTCTATTGGACTCGGGCATACGTTGTCACCGAGAATCTACCAGTTCTAGCATCTATTCGCTAACATGGCCGAGGAATAGGCCTACCTTGACCATGGTAGTTCTAGTAGGTCAAGGGAATATAGTCGTATATCCTAAACTAGGACAACCTTTATATATGTCTGTGCCCGCCTCTATGATTAGTCATGTGCAATATTCTTTATACATCCCCTCTGTCTCTGATTCCTCCAAACTTAGACATGAAACAGACCCCACTTATTAGTACGTATCCTACCATTGAGGGAATCTATTTTCTGACATATATATATATATACAGTATATAGGCAGGAGGAATCAGTAGCCTTCCAATTAGCCAACAAGACAGTCCCCTTCCTTAATTAAGCTATTACAGGCCAAGTACTGACTACTGAACCTTTCTATAAGTTCTTTCCAAAGTAAGTTCATTAATATAATTCAGGTTCTCTGGAATATAGTGTAAAATTTCTATAAGTACGGAAGGTGTATGACTGATCTAGGTTTTAGGTTTAGATACGTGTTTGACTTGGCTGGGAACGGCATTGGTAAGTTTTGCCTGTATATTGTAATAAAGAGATCCGTCGTTATATTGTATTGTATCATCATGACATAGCTGTTTCTTGAGACAGGCTGTTTTTCTATTATCCCAGCAGTGCCGTTGCTACGGGATATAATAAATTATATAACAGTTGTAATTAACATACAAACTTGCATTATACTAAAACAAAATTAAAGTTACCGGGAGAGGATATATAAAATAATTTCGAATATGTACGATCTACTGTAGCTGTATTTATCCGCTGTTTCTAGGCTTTCGTATCTTCCAGACGTACGATTAATCCATCAATTCCTTATTTGATCACAAATTTAGCAATAGGAAACATTTTCTACTAGTCGAGAATATTAACACCCGTAGTGAACGTTCAGCTAAAATTATTATGATGATATTTTCAGCCAGCTACAAATTATAATTTAACCAGTGAAGGTCAAACGCGGCTCCGTAACCAGTGCATCAATAGTCAAGGATAATTCCATATTTTAAGGAAATTTTTATCATCTAAGGAACGTTTGAAGGAAATACAGATGTTCAGGAAACTCAAAGGAAATCAACAGCAGCCTGATTTTAATTAATGAAATTCTAAAGAAACTGTCACTAAAATTTGGAAAAGCGTAACATGAAGCATCATTAAACAGTAAAATGAGAAATGGGAAACATATGCCCCAGTGATACTTTGTTGTATAAACCTTCCACCTTCCACCATACAACTTACGTGCAATAGTTCTCAAATAGTACCGCTGCTGCTGCTAAATAACTACTGTATCTAGAAATATGACCCATAAAATGCCACAGGAGCGGGAAATTAGCGAGTGTTTCTTGGATTTACGATCTTATAACAAATATATAAGCCTGAACCGAATATAAAATAACCACCGTTGTAATAACAATATATAAGGAAAGTTCCGAGGAATTTGAATCGATTTACTGTATAAGGAAAAAATAAGGAATTCTGGCAACTCAGCAGGGAAATCGGAGGAGTGAATTGGCACTTTGGCAGTGCTGGGTAGTAGTAGTGGCAGAGGGTAACAGTAATAAAGTCACAGGGCCGGGGTGGTGGAGTACACTTGATTATAGAGTCACCAAGGCAACAACAGGGACCACAGTGGGGAAGGTACTGTATTGTAATCTGTGTTGAGAATATTATATATATCCACGTTTCTTGACAATAGATATGTGTCTCTTATTCTTCGTTCAATTAAGGGACATCCTGTGACTGGTGAAGACCTTAATATTTTACTTTGGCTAACGTCAGTTGTGAATTTCACAAACAAACTTGGAAACCTCTTAATTGTGATGGTTTTCTTTGAACTACCATAGGTTGTCTAGAGTCAGACCTTGTAGTAATGCACCATATAATTTGGCAGAAGTTAGGATAATTGAACAATATATGGGGGAACATATTTTGTATTATAACATCTATATTTATCTTCTAATACCAGACGATTTTACTGAGCCAAGGAGAACCCAAGGAGTGTCTGAATCTAAATATATTGGTGCCAGTCCGGAGTAGTGAGCACACGATAACACAATGTCCCTGTGGAGCCTTGATAACCCCGCCTTCACCGACTATGCCTTCTACGCTGGAGTGTTGGCAGCCAAGGTCATGGCTATGGGTTTCATCACTGGGTATTACCGCATGACCAAGAAGGTGGGTGGGTGTGGTACGTACGGTTGGCCACAAAAAACTCGTACACATGCAGGCTATTTGGAAAGAGGTTATTATTTTGGAACCACTGAAGTGAATTGGTCTACCTTGTGGCTCTCTGACTATAAATCAACAAACCCATGTAGGATTCTGTTGCATTGCAGTTCCACAGTTTTACATATTCGATTCGTTGTAAACCCATGAAAGCTACAGCGTCTGTACGAATTCTTGTGGCCAATAGCACATGAGCCCTTAGGCTGCGTTACACCAAACGAGTCTCGTCTCGTCAAGTCAGTGCGAGTCATTTGACGTGCGTCATTTTGACTTAACTCCGTTTACACCGACTTCTTCGAATCTTCGTCAAGCGGTGCGATAATTACTAAATGAAAGTCACTGCTCAGTTTCCCGCTTGAAGCACAAGACCTACTGCAGAAGCCATGGCAGTTCGTGATATCTTGAAAGATTATTTTGATTCCCCAGGTGGAACTCTTGAGTGGCAAGAGTGATTCAATAATATATACAGTAGTCCATAGTGAATGAAATTGTTCTCTCACCTGTACATTTTAGCTCAGCATCAACCTCCCTCCACAGAGCAGCCAAGACATCAATATAACGGTGGCTACAATCACTTATATCATAATTATATGACATATAGCAGGGTGCTCTCGAAAATCGAAATAGGTTTATTAGGAGTTTCACTTTCACGTTAACACCACTGATGACTCGCTGTGACTGATGAAAACATGGGTCCACTGTTCAGCTCTATATGTAACGAGACGTGACGAGACTAGCTTGGTGTTTTAAAACGTCTTCTTCACAAATCCATATAAATCAAATGTGAACTGGGGTGGCGAGTCATGACGCGGCTTGACTCGCATTGCCTTGACGAGACAAAACTCGATTGGTGTAAACGCAGCCTTTGGTTGTGTGTAGATTAGGCTACATCTCCTTATCTCCGAATGGTGTTGTAAATTTACGATGTGTGTGTGTGTGTGTTCTGTACTTTTAACAGCTATTATAATATGCTTGAGAATTCATAGTATTACACACGAAGACCATCACTGTAGGCTACATTAATTCTCAAAATCCCTCGAGAATAACTGGTACAGCCACAACCAAAATAATAACCACCAACACTTTCCTTCCATCGTAGTAAATATCTTGGTTTAAAAAACAAAACACGTGTATGATTTTGCAGCACCTCATTGAGATTAAACTTTGTGTTGTAGTCAGAATAATGGAGGTAATTGAGTCCTTCAAATATTGCCACGAAACACACACACACCTATATGGAAGGAGCTTGTTTTGTGGTATGATCAGGAGGAATCAGAACCCTCCATTTCTCATACACGATCATAGGGTCCTTAAAACCTAACCTAACCTTCAGTCCCCTTCATGATAACCAAACCTTTATTATTAGTGTCCTATAAGCTGGTTAGTGGTTACTTCAGTATGGTTGACTGACATATATATATATTGTAACTGGTAATTTTATTTGTATTGATGATAAGACCTCTCTATTTTATAATATTAAAAAAACATTATATCTTTTTTAATTATAATACTGGAAAAAGTTATACCTGTTTTTATTTACAATTTAAAAAAAAATAAAATAATATAAATCTTTGTTTATAATGTTAAAAACAAATATACCTGTTTTTTTGTTGATATATATAAAAAAAAAAAAAAAAAAAAAAAAATATCAGTTTGTATTTATAACATTTAAAAAAAATCCTTTTTTTATACATGATATTGAAAGAAACAAATCTGTTTTTATTCATAACATAGAGAAAACCATGACATATGCATTATTCCTACCCAAGGCCTTCGTTAACCCTGAGGATGCAAAGAACCTCGGTGGGAAGGATTTCAAGGTGCAGGTGGATGCTGATGTGGAACGTGTGAGGAGGTGAGTGTGTTAAGCCTGATATACTGATGGTGGCTGACTACTTTAACTCTTTTCTATCCAATGCCAAACGGTATCTGCATAACAACGTAATGCCTGTATTGTAAGATGCAACAAGACAATGATTGCAGTGTTTTATTGTATTGTTTATCCTTTTTGTTTACTAAGGTAGCCTTTAATTATATTGTTACGTTTCTCTCCTGAAAAACAAGACATATAATACAGTGATTTATATAGCAGTGTTTAATTCTTTCTATATATTGTTACGTTACTCTCCCCAGGGCCCACCAGAACGACTTGGAGAACATCACAGTGTTTTGGATCCTAGGTCTCCTCTTCCTACTGACTAACCCCAGCCCTGCCACTGCTAGGCTCATCTTCAGGATCTACACAGGAAGCAGAATCGGCTACACCATCCTTTATATCAGGGGCAGTTACCTTCGACCAGGAGTCTATATAATTGGCGTCATTTGTAATATATTTATGCTCTACAGGATAATTTGTACCTTCTGGTAAATTTCTGTATCATTCATTCATGTGGCCACCTTCAGGTTTACTACTTGCACAGAACAATAAAATTTATATTAGTATACAAACACAATGGTACTATACAATTTAACAGACATATTCTGTACAAGTGAGCAAAGCCCATGTCAGTAACAATATGGTCAATATAATTCTCTCGTAAGAATCACTACAGACCCCATTCAAAAGTTGCCAATTTCCAGCAGCATCTTACGTTTAGGCTCCTACGAATCGACTGCTTACGACTGTCACACTGGACCAAGATACTGAGTCAACTGAGTCACGCCCGTAGTAAAAAAAAATTTGAGGGCCCTTACTGGAGCTCTATGAATTCTCCAAACTACTCCGGGCAACAGATTCCCTATTAGAAATACTGAAGGATCCTGTGCCCTGGATTATTTTGGAGGATTCATAGAGCTCCAGTAAGGGCCCCTCAATTTTTTTAAAACTACGGGTCTGACTCACCCATATAGCTAAACTCTTGTGGATGTGGGATAGCTGAGACAATGGGTCTCATTCTTGAGTTCAAAAGTGTACGTGTATTAAGTCTCCCTCTAAAGATAATAGCAATGCACTCAATAAACTATAAAAAAAAATCTAAATGCATTAATTAGGCCACTTAACAAAATTAATATTACGAATTAGTTTCTTTTTTCAATAATGGAATGAAAAGTAATGTGCACTTAATAGTAGGCCTATGTTTTACAGGCAAATGTGATTTAGGCATTGACAGAATAAGACTACTAATAATTACATACATAGCAACCCCTCGTATTTGATCATTATGCTTGAAGGTTTGGTGCTCAGAAGCATATGAACTTATGAAGCTCTTGCATCTGATATGGATGAGCTGTAGATAACATTTCCAACACGCCTATTAAGAATGATTATACATATATTGTATTTGAAAAGGTTTCCTTAACTTTACAAATCATTAAATAAACTGTGTATCGATCTATGTACGTCTTCTTGAGAACCATCTTTGTTAATTAATTCACCTGTATATATCTCAGAGATGTTGCTAGAATTATTTTCTGTTTGTCAATTACTTCTTTTTGCACATAGTCAACTATGACTTTGAAAGTTTCAATATGGATATGTCTGCTCGAGGTATGATCATTTGTCGTTAATATTTGTGAAGCCAAGATATCGAAATATTGACGTTGACAAGACTTATGGTATTTGCTGTTCCTTGCAATGAGATCACCTTCACTATTTAATATCGATAAAAGGCGATGGTCTTGTTTTCTTTGGGCAGCTTCCAAAATAGGTTTGCAGCCTTCCTCTGTGTTATATACAGACACTAACTCAATTGATTTATTCAACTTCTTATGTTTGCCACAAAACAAAAAGAGAACTTCTCTTTATCATCTGTAACAGAGAAGCTGAAGTTCATGTGCGTTTTGTTGACCTGAAGTCGATAGACTTGATAGTAGTATAAACACATTAAACAGGCTCCGCACCTTGACGCTCAGTGAGGCTCAACCACGGTATAATGACCAGTCATTATACCGTGGGCTCAACCTCCTATTGTATTACCAATGAGTGTAGAAATAACCTTTGAAAAAAGCACTTTTACCTGTTTGTACGAAGCGTAGGCATACTTTATAAATAATTGTTGGCATTACATGAAAGAACATAAGTACATCAAGCTTCTCCCCTTCTAATGGTATTGTATAAAAAGTACATCGTGTAATTACTGTCTAGGACTCTAGTAGGTGAATGGCGACACTGCAAACATTGCCAAAATTGTGCATAATCCCACCTCAAAAAGTGTCTGCAGCTGCTGGCTAGCGATTGGGCCTTGCACAGAGACCTACCGACGCCATTGCTGGGCTGGGCATTGTATAGTGGGCAATCACTTACCTTTGGACTATTATAGCTCCCAGTCCAGACGCGCCTCCCTCCTGCTCTGCCAGCCGCCTTGCCTCACCAGTCACCACGCAGTACCCAATCACCGACCCACACATTACAAGACAGTCTTATCCAAGCAACACTGGCAAGCGAGGCAGCGAAAGTTACAATCACCTGTGCTTAGGTCCAAAAGTTACAATCACCTGTGCTTAGGTCCATTCCACATTACTACTATGTTATAATTTGTGAATAAAACCACGCCTAGTATTGCAGTCTACTACAAGATCCAGATCTTGGTCTTCTATACACCCTTGGGTATAGTAACGACCTCCTGACGTTACAATATCCCTCATCCCCCCAAAGACTTCAAAATGAATGCTGGTCCCACAAATATGACTATATTTTTCTGCCTAATTCTTATTTCAATGGCCTGTTTCACGACTCTTGAATGTAAACGATTAGAAAAAAAATCATCAATTAAACATTTTTATACAGTACACTACATACAGAGGCCTATCTATCAAAGCGTTAAGTATAATATAACCAGATGCACAAAAAAATCGTAAACAAACGTCAATCTACACCATTTGTTTCATACTGGTCAGGATGTCACAGATATAAGCACTGAGCTTCGATAAAGATTGATGTTGCATCAGAGGCTGTCATCTCTGAGCAAATTTTTTATTTGCCTGGTATTTCTCCAAGAAAAAATCTTAAAGTATGTCTAATGGTCATTGAAGTACTATTCCTAGTTGGATTAAGGTGACACAATTTTATTTTAATTCATAATTATGATTTTGGTGAAGAAATCAAATTACCAAGAATTTCACCTGTTCAGCTACAAAAATTATGAAAATTATCTTCATTAACCATTACACACCAAGATACACCATGTGTTACATGTGGAGGGCACAAGATACACATTCATCCTAGTTATGGTGTGCATGATTTTTCACCAATAGTTTTAATTTTAACTACTTTTTAGTTTCTCTAGACCAACTTGAGAGATATTTAGAGTCGATAGTTCATGTATCCCCGTCTTGGGTCTGACCCACACACCCCACACCCACACTCAGCCTGTTTTACACCTCCTATGCAGCCAGACTATATTATGTTCTAGTCTCACCGAAAGTTGAAGGTCTGTAGTTTGTGGTGGAATTCAAAATAGTTAATTTACCTGCCAGGTAGGGTTGTCTTGTGGATTACTGTACATCCAATGAGTAAAAAAAAGCTTTAGTACATTATATCATCCATATATTATTTAACAGTGTAATAACTGCACTTTAAATACTAACTCAAAGGCCTTTGCTAACATACCGTACTGTATTCATAAATGAACCATTATGTTTCAAAGAAAAGTTAAATACCCAAAGTATGGGTATTCTGTATATCCAGAAAAATTTTACGTGACCTCTGTTTGACTGTCCCATCCCTCCCAATACAATATTTCTCTTTACACTTTTTGGAAATGGCATGATGAATCATAATACAGTAAGAAGAAATGAGTGGAAAAGAAAAAAAAGACATTATGACATAAAATAGTGTGAAGAAAAGACCTGGGAAAGGAGCTGACCAAAACAAACATGATACTGTATCATGCATAAGTGAGAGGAAGTACAAGCCAGCATAACAATGAGTGGAAACAATATAAAAGCCAAGAGTATTAAGACTAGTCATAGAATATGTGGCAGAGATAGAGGGATGGAAAAAATCAATCACATCGAAGAGACAATATTAAAAGTAGACGAAGATGATGAAGACGATGACTGCGCTGATGATGGGGCCGGTCCCTCATCATCTTGTGGTCCCAGCACCTTCTGGACATACTGAGGATTTACCACTATCTCCTCCTCCATAGTCTGTAGTCTTCGTTCCACTTCCATACACAACTGCATCTGTAGGCGACCAGACAAGAAAACTATGTTAATGAAACCTGGGTTGAGGGTATATACATGTGATAAAGTACTGTATGTCTGATCAAACAATGCTTCTAAAGAATAAGATTACAACACAACATACAATTGCTCATTATTGTAAGTAGAAGTTTTATAATCATATTATGAATTCCCTACCCTAGTGCGTGCAGAAAAATATAGAGATTCATGCTCTAGAAATGAATAAAAAGAAAAATCAATCTTGAAGAATCTAGATTCTAGATACAGAAATTAATGCAGCCAACAGTAACTACTTGCCTCCTTGTCCAGTTGTGACATCATGGTGGGGGAATTGTACTTCTCAGGGTTGTCAAGGAAAACTACCATGCCATCACGCTGATTGATGCTGGCATGGATCTCTCCATCTTCAATCTGGAGTGAAAATGGAGATATAAAGTGCTTAACAAAGCAGAGCTAAAGCCACAAATTCACTTTAATTTAATATACAAGGCATAATGTAAGTCAGATGGTTTATTAATACATTATTCAGGACTGGTCTGCATTCTAACATCATTGAGAAATAATTTTTTTACCACATGTCTTGACTCTGTACTGTGATTACTCTTTACATACTTTTAATTTTCTTCATTCAGTCAATCTAATCCCTACATTATACAGAATAAGAGCAGCATACCATGTGCAAAATGTATTTTTGAGCCTCCTGTGGAGTTGATAACTGTACTCTATTAGCCACATCTGCCAAGGAGAGGGTTAGGAAGGTGCGAGTGAGGCGTTGAATGTTCTTCTTGTATAGGGCACTCAGGCACTGCTTCACCAGGCCCATGTTCTGGTCTCTGTGTAAACAAATATAGATTTGCAATTTTTATCAGGTTAACTATACAACTACTATAATATATTTAGTCTGTTGTTGTCTAGGTTGAATTATTCTTGGAAAACTACAAAACATCAACACACTAATATGAATATAGAAACTGTATACTTACCTTACAAAAGTTTCCTGATTTTTGTTGATAACGGCACAAACTTTGTCTGGACAGTTGGTAGTGAAGGCAGTACCCAGATCCCAGTACTGTTGACTCAAGGGCTTGATGAAGCGTGTCACCACAAGGGAGGCATACTTTGGGATTTTGCCAATCTAAGGAAAGAAAAATAAATTATTCTTAGGACATATTTTGTTATAACAGCTTTATAAATAAACATGCATATACAGTAGGTTCGCATTTTGCGCGACAAATTGGGCGACAGAGGTGCTTGCGTAATGGGAAATCACAGTATGAATACATATTTATATGGGGAAAATTTTTATGGGTGGCACTGTCTCACAATGAACATTTCCACAAATCTTCTACGCCAATATGAAGGGTACAGTACAGTATTTGGTAATTGTGATTTCATTATGAGTCACAGTAACAATGAATATAAGTTAATACCAAAGTACCGGTACATAAGCATACTAGGAGTTAGAGATGAGTTCCAAGGTGGCTGTGACCCTATATTGGGGTCCCTGCTGCTCCTCCCAAGGTCACACCACTGCCCTCAACTGCCACCACACCAGCACTCCCACTAGCACTGCGTTTAATGTTTGATACCTCCTTTATTTTGTCCATAAATCATTCAAAGTCAAGGGTGGACACAACTGAATCTATATTGAAGATAGCAAGATACTGCTCCATCAAAATGATTGCTGGGTTACTGGCACGACTTAGTAGTTAGTCCATCGAGAGCAGAAGCACCATAGCTCCTCACAGCAAGCATAACAGCCCGCATGGGCTATACAACCATGGCAATGGTACCACTGGAAAGGCCTGGGCTAGAACTAGGGGATTGACTATAGTAATACTGACACTAGCCTGCGTGGGCTGGTGGGCAGAGCTTAGACCACCCTATACTCTAGCTACCCCAACCCTCCCCCACTAAAAGAAAAGAAAAAAAAAGGACCTGGTTTATGGCTGGGTGGTAGCTCTTGATAATTCTTTTAAGTACTTAATCACCTGAAGCTTCAAAGTGTGTGACAGAAAGTTTTTCTTACACTCGACCTTTGGCATGGTAAAGGCAGATGTTGGTTAGTAGGGTGTGGGGTTGGGGGCAACAAGTCAATGACAATGGAGAGGGGGGGTACACACATGGTGTGAGGGAGCAGGAGACTGACTGAGTGAGAGGGAGAAGCTGCCTGGGGGTAGCAGCTATACTCATTCTATTTCATACTGACCCGTAAGGCTGTGGCTCTTTCAGAGTGCGCTGTTGCCATATCAAATTAACGATACCCTATCCCAACTCCAAAGAGAATGGGAACAAAATCGTTCTCTTTATAATTGCATATATGTGACCTCAATCACCTCACTCCCCACACCCCGGAAATTCCTGGGTCGGAAGTAGTGGCAACGTCTTTTGATGGAAATGCCACATCACACATGAAATATCTTCTCTATTTTACGTACATAGCAATTGTTCGTATCATATACCATTAAATGAAAAATTAATTGTGTGTAGAAAATTTCATGTCAATATACTCTCGATAGTGGACAGTTTCCTTTGTGGTGAATGCTTTGATTCTAGATTTGGCAGCATCGCGGTCAACTCCTCACGGGTCAGTACAAAATAGAAAGACTATAGTTGTAGCCAATGTCTAGTAAGTAAATTGGTTGTGGCGTAGGTTTGGGGTGAGTGGCTAGTTTCACACGGAAACTGAAATTAGATGCGTTTCTGGGAAAGGCTGTGGATTTGGGCCACTCTTGCCCACAAAAACATGCTCTGTGGAAGTATCACACGTAATAAAATATATTGGTGCTGATTTGGGGTTTGTCGCGCAAAAGTGAACTGCGCATTGAGAACATGTGCAATATGCAACCCTACTGTATATTGAATGAATGATTATATTTCATCTTGGTTTTATATAATGGCAGCATCAACTAGTTGATGCAGGTTAACACTGTTTAAGTACTGTAGTAAGTAAAGCACAAGGTATATGCCACATTGTTTTTTCCAGATGGTCACTTAGGCAGTTAGGCCTAACATGTTACCTAAAACAGCAGCATAGGATTACCTTGCCCTCCATAATGAGTGAGACAAGAATATATTTCTTGAACGCTTCTAGCATGATGTGTGAGACGGCGAGGGCTGGGGTGGTGATGCAAACTCTGAAGAAGTATTGGGCACGGTCATAGCTCTTGGTGGCAGTGTAGATCATACCTCCATAGTAGTAGTATAGGAGGAAGTGTTTTACATCATAGTTGCCTCGCTGTGAAGTTAAAGAAGAATAAGATGCATAACTTACAATGCTTATTATGAATCTAGTATAATGATACATAGTCATTTCTGCTGAGAAAGAAAATTATAAAAATAAAATATACATATAAAATAATTCAGCAATCTCAAATTAAAAAATCCCTCCTTTTGCAATTACACATTATTTACTGAATCTGTTATTAGTATGAAACAAAAGAATGCCCAATGGAAAGGCTAAACATCTAGGTTTAGCTGGTAGTTTTTTTAAATATTAACTGGTGGATTGCAAGTAAATTTAAATTAATTACATATCTAAGAATTGAAAAAAAATATTGCAAGTTATCTGTAGGAAATTATACAACAATGTTTGAAGATGTCACAAAATAAAATTCAACATTAGAAACTGAGTCATTCTTTCATATGAAACTGAAATAATTAAGGTACAGTAAGTATTATAACTGAGAGCATGTATACCGGTACTGTATATTGTAAACAAATGATAATAATACATATACATACTTCTTTACTAATATCCATTATATCTACATCCATGAACTTGAGTGCAGGTTTGAAGCACTTGGACATGAGGCACAAGTGGAGCAGGTGGGCGTGGATAGAGGTGAGGTGGAGTGGTGAGTCCTGGGTCTTGCGGATGGCAGTGCTGAGGACTTCAATGCCTCTCATTGCACAGTTCCCAGCCACCAGTAAGTCTGCATAGCTCCCACACAACTCAGCCACTGTTCACATCAATATTTGTATCAGCACATCTTTTAAACAACTCTTTATTCTATATTTATCTACCCGTATATAGTTACACTGGTTTAGCCAACTCTTTTTTTTTTTTCTCTCAAGACGGGTTAAGGGTTTAAATACCAATTGTGGAAAATATCTCTGAACTTTCTTCCAAAACCTCAAGTGCCATTGCAGTGTCAAATAAAGTACCTTAATTTTATTTTTTTTCCAATACATAAACTCGAGTACAGGTAGGTTAACTTTCAACAAGCTCTAACAGTGAGTTACATTAGGAGTTGCTACATTTTACATTCATACAAACTATGGAACTAAGTATCACATTCATGATTCATGCTTTACAACTACACTGTACTGAGTCTTACAAAGTCTGTAAACACCAACTCAACCAGCTAGCCAGTACTGTAGTTAAAGGTATACTAGCCTTTAAATATAAACTTACTCATGTCTGGAGCAAATTTGATCTGTTCTTCTGCACAAACATTGACAAATTCGGCCACCGTGGCGTGCAAGGTGTCAATGTTTGCATCAGTGTGAGTGGTGTTTTGAAGACGTACACACAAGACAGCCACCACCCCTAAGCTGTGGCTCTGTGGCTGCAATGTGGCCAGAACAGTGTCGAGATGTGCCACATTCTTGGAGAGGACATCTGTACTTTTGCTGACATATTTCACCACCTCGCTGTAGTTGCCTGAAATTAGATATTATCAGGAAAAGAGATTCTATTAATTTTTAGTAACGTACAGTACGGTACCCAATAAACCTATCCTACCTAACGTTAAAACTGGACTGAGGTTAGAAAATACTGAAATCCTGTTTGTAAAGTATTTTCCTCCACAATTACCCATTACCGATAACTGTAATGCATACCTTCTTGTTTAGTTTTTACCACGATATATTTTATAGAGGTTTAAGGAGGGACATAACTGCAAGTTCTTATATGATCAATAATCGGCATATACCCAGCATATTATCATTAAAGCAGTATATTAACATGAAAACACACACTTCATGAAGACCAACACACGTTCCAATTTCAACAAGTAATATAAAAAAAAAAGAGAAGCAAAAAAGTATTGAATGATGGAGGCGACGCAAGTGTATATTATAAAAAGCGTTTCTAGTGCATCTATTCCCTTATTGCATTAAACTAGCACCTAAATAATAATCTTGCCACAATATACATTCCACCTGATACAAGTTAACGTCCCTAAATAAGCTACCTTGAGAAGAAAGAGAGGTGACATTGTTGACGAAATGCTCCAGTGCTGATGCCATGTTTGTTTTGGTCGTCGTCAGTCACGTCGCTTCGTCTACGGATACACCCAACAAAATCCGGCCAGGGTCCTAAATTTGAATGGAATTGAATTAAAGAGTTTAATTTTGTAAAGGCATGCAATAAAAGGAAAAAGGTTTTCTATATAGTTCAAATTAAGAGGTCCCAAAGAGGGCAACTTGTCAAAAATAATATGCGGGGGATTTAGGGAACCAGGGTAGGATTAGGAAGGTTAGGATAATAAGGGTAGATTGGGGTCAGGGACTGTACATGTGGGTTGAGGATTAGGATTGGGGAGGTAATGATTGGTGATCCTATTTCTAAATGTGTCAAGAGTGGGGCTATTAACTATTATATACGAGATGGGAGATGATTCCACTTTTGGAATTTGGATGCTGCGGGAAAAGAATGAGTGCCGATGTGTGTATACTCCTGTTAACTTTGTTGCATCTTTCTTTGTGTGAAAGTGGTAGAATATAGGGATTTCTATTATACTGTATTATTGAGTAGTTGGCAATTATACATTTTTGTATTCAATTATCCTTGATGGTTACCCAAACCAGGTATGTTATAAACCCTCGAAAACAACGGTGTACAAATTCCTGTGGCTAATAGTACTTACCTTATGAATTTATATTACTTAAGGTTAACTCTCCATTCATAATTTATTGAATTAAACTGGAGGAAGAAAGAAGACCCTGCAGAGAGAGGAATCTTTATACCTGCTAGTCTTTTCTAAGCGCACATTCTTGCAAAAATTTACATTAAAACAACTATTAGGAGTATAGTTTATTGGTAATTATTTACACCACTGTTAAAATTGCATAATACCCTATACCGTACAATCATAACTTAGTACCATATACAACTTTATGAATAACGAATTTTTTGTGATGTATAACATATCCTTTGTATTACTAACAAGCATAATGTATTAACTTTATACAGTACTGTACATGCTTATATTTAGTAGTACTGTAATTGTTTATCAAATACAAGATCATAAAATTACAATATTGTAAACTGTATTAGTGACAGAGATTCTTGGATTTCCATTATAAATTATATCATACTATTTTGAATAACTATGTGATGCTTCCTTTAGCATATACTGTAAATACAACTCTTCAGAATCCTTGTGTAGCTTAAAGGATATGGCCAAAATATAAAAAGTTAAAGTTGCAGAGTTTCAGTTCTGGTACGGTATCTATCTCTAATGAGATACTCTCTCAAATGTCAGCCAGGCCAGCCCAACTCCCCACCATGGTGCCCAGCCATGGCATTAACCCCCCAGTACACAGTTTTTAAACTTGCGGGCCTGGGCAAGGCTGGATCTGCCAACCTCGCGGATGCGAGGCAAACGCGTTACCACTTTACTAGCCAGGGGCTAGCATGTGTTAATATAGAATATCAGACATATTTTACAATAACTGTACACATAATGCCACTTTCAGTCTATTTCCTCCCCAATTATACATTTTAGCATTTTTTTATCAAAATGCATTATAAAAAATCAATAAAATAGTTCAGAATCAGCCATAATTTTTTCAACAAAATCATTACACAACCCAGTTGTCATTCCACAGCTAAGTTTCCTTTGTTCAGGGTCTTACAATTCAACTCTTTAACAATCATCCTATTACAGTAATACTGTACAGTAATGCAACTTCAACATATTCATAAATAATCAACAACATTGCCTTGAAAAATGACCCTTGCCTCATACTGACAGACTGATATATTACCTTCTTAATTATTGTAGATAACTATTTCAAACTGAAGACAGGGCCAAAATAAATTATGGGAATATTTCTCAGGTACCAGTAAGCCTTTAATTTCACCAAGAGTAGGGTAGTATTAGGGATTGTACTTTGTATTCTACAAAAAAAAAGTTGAAAAAAAAAGGCTAAATGTTTTAGTGCATATATGACTAAAAATATCAGTGAGAGCAAAATGTAAACAGGGAAATACTGTATGTCTTTGGCAATTAAGACATGCTTTCAGGACTCGATAAATCTGGATGTTTGAGCAATGAATGTGAAGTATGATGTTGGGACTGAAGAATAGAACAAAGGAGGGGAGGGTAGAGGTACTGTATGATGGGACTGGATAAGTAAAAAGAACACTTAGCTAAAGGTGAAAGTTTACTCTTATTCTATGGAGTACAGAAGCAGGCACCAGAGAAGAGAAAGGCTGGCAAGGATAGGTATGCAAAAGTGTATGTTAAATTACCTTCCTAATAAGGACACAATGGAAGAATATAGATAAAAATATCTTCTGTTATCATTTCAGCCATTTTGTGAGTGAGAAAAGTGGTCGAAATTGGAAAACTGGAAGCAAATTTTGGAGAGAAGAAACTGACAAGTGGTGAATTGAAATGACATTGTATAAAAATAATTGTTAACACTTTCGGGATTACTCTTTAGAAGTCTGTTTTATAATAATGTAATATAAACTGAATAATGATACACAGGCAACTACAGTACACTTAAAGATTGTGTATGTATAAAAAGTCTATGGTATAAATGTATAAAATTTGAATCAGAATGAGACACTCTGTGACTTCAGAAAGTTGAGGCTTATTATATCAGGTAGGAATGGATCAAATGATGAATGCAATGATTCAAATTGTAAAAAGAAAAAGAAATATCATTTTCAAAGGCCACTCTAAGAGGCAGACTGGAATCAAAACTATTGAATTACAGAAAGGACAGACAGATGAACAAATAGGCAATCAGAGATCATTATAATAAAAATTACAGTATCATATTAAGAAATTTCATAACTGCAATACCTGTGAACTCAAACAAATGCCCTTAAAGTAACTCAGACTTTAGAATCAGTTATTTTCTGCGAAACAGTGACTGTTTCAGGATAAATGGCACACGTGGCTTTGGAGTTTTGAATGGGACACCAGTGGCTGGCCCTGAGAACTCTCTCATTTTAGCGAGAGTCTGGTACTTTTTACTATACAAGAAAGAACAAATTGGATTATCCCTATATGAATTTGCTTCATAAAAGAAGGAACAAATTGGTTTATCCCTATATGAAGTTGCTTCAGGTGCTGAAAAGCTTGTAGAAGGCTGTGAAAGTGGCTCATTATTTTCTATTTTACAGTTGCTAAATAAATCATCTGGCGGAGGAAGAGACATCGAGATGTTAACATCAATAAACTCTTTGCTCATCTCCACACCAACTTCATCTTTGGTAGTACTGCTCTTTACATTCATCACTGACTTTGAAGATCCAATAGGTTTCTGTTCATTGCTCATACAATGTGGATCAACCAACTGATTCTGTTGTTCTTTGGCTGGCGAAACTTCCTCTACTTTACTAGGTATGCTAACAGTAGAGGTAGTTGAAGCAACCCTTGACATATGTACATCCACAGGTATTAGTAGTGGAGTTTGATTAACCACAATCCTAACATACATACTGCCCGTCTTTTTGTTAAGAAGGACCTTAGTATAATCTACAGGTACAACATGGGTGATGGCTGGGGACTCAGAAGTATGCAAACCCAAATTCTGTTGTGTAGCATCTGAGGATACAAACTGACTACTTTCTACAGTGTGTTTATGGTGTCTTTGATTATGTACCATTGCATTTTGTGTTGAGGATGTAGGAGATGCATAAAACATATTTTCTTGAAATTGGGAATCTGAATTTGTATTGGCATTAAATACTGTTGTTCCTGCATTCTCATTACAGGCATATCTGGTTGGAGCTGGTGTGCATTCAGAATACACAGAATGGTGCTTTGTAGACTGAAAAGGAGAATGCATTTCAGATACTGGTATTTGCTCAGTAGTTTGATGTTCTAAACCCTCTAACAAAGGGTGACTGGCATATTCATCAATGGTATGGGACTCAAAATATTTAACATCTGCTGTATCTTGACTATAGGAACATGAGGGATTGGGAGACCAGGACTTCTTTGTGATAGCTTCATCTGCAGAACCAGTCTCAATCTCTAAGTAAGTTTCATCTGAATCTGGTTTTGCTAGGATTGGTTCTGTTTTCACAATGAAGGCATTGCTTCTTTTGTTTTCTACATTCGACATTCTTCCATGATAATTGCTCGAACTTGTAGTCACAAGGTCATTTTCATTTGAAATGTTATGATCCCATGCAAACATCCCTGGTTTTTCCAAATGAGTTTCATCTGAGAGCAAGGTAAATGGATCCTGTATACCTGCCTGGTAAGTGCTACTGACATCGTTTGTGGTAGCTTCAAGGATAGAAAGAGATTCCTTTGTACTGTTTATGGTCTTCATGACTGAAGCTTTACTATTAATGTGCTTAATGCCCTGTGTTTTCCGACTCATTGGATTCTTCTTGCCCGGAGACCGACGTACAACGGACCTAGGAGATGGCATATAAAGAGTAGTACCATTAACCTGTATGGGTACAATTCTTGCCTTGGGTACACTTGATGGCATTTCAATTTGGTTTTCAAGGTATTTTGATACTGACTCAGCCTGTTGTAAAGGTATTAATTCTAAGATATTCTTATCTCCAGATTGAGGATTGTCATTGTAACCATCAATGGTAATTATTAAATTTTTCAGATTTTCTTGAGTTTGATATTGATGAGGTAAGAGATACACCAATTTGTTTTTCAAAGCTTCAAACTTTCTGAAATCATTTTGTATTGCATCCAATGTCTTTTCATTGATTTGGCAAACTGTCTTCACACACATGTCACTGTCTTGAAAAGAAAATGTAATATGTAAATACAGATTATCACAAGATGTTAATTTTGGTTGTTCGATAAGGATAACCTTTCCTATGTGTTTCTCAGGAGTTTTCTTTTGCAACTGGGGCAAGTCATCCTTAATCCCTTTACTTGAAATTTTCCTGTTTCTTACAACTGGATGATTACATACATTTTTCTCTATTGCTGCAGTTTTGCTTTGGGGGGGTGACTGCAGTGCTGCCCTTAGCACAGCTATCCTGTTTCTCATTTTCTTCTTCTTCTTGGGTGGTGAAGAAATGGGATGCAAAGTATCATAATCAGTATCATTTCCTTCCAAATTCAAGTTCACCTGGTTATTCATCACATTCACAGTATCAACATCTGTACACTCAATATCATTCATTAAATTATCGTCACATACTCTAAGAGATTCGTCCTTTTTCTTTCTCTTTCTGATGGGCTTGAGAGGAGTTTCTAAAGTTTCTTGTGATGGTGGACACATAAATTTTATCTCCATCTTGTTCTGATACATTCCTATTTTTTCCTTTTCTTTTTCAGGCAACCAGATATTATTTACTTCCCCATTACCTGCTTCATTCCCATTGATTGTATCATTCCCAACACAAAAAACTTTATAGTTCTTAGCCTTATCCTGGGGAGACTCTTGGTTGGGTCTGCCTTTCTTGCATGGACTGTTCACCCTTATAGAGATTCCAAAATATCTGTTACTGAGAAATTCATCTGTTGTGTTTGTGGAGCTGGCCTTGACTCGTATGTCAGCACGTCTGCTCCCTGGAGGAAGAGAAAAATTCTAAGTTACATAAGTAATGATCTAAACACCAAAAACAGTAATAATAACTATCCATCACTAGCCAGTAGTTGTATCTTTCTATCCCATGGCAAATGTTTCCGACTAGCTGGAACAGGACTCCTATCCCCAGGGTAGTAGCTTCAACAAAACTAAAAAAGATTAGCCATTACAGGAAAATAGGAGATGGTTTTTCATAGCCAGTGGTTCAGATAATAAATATTTGTATACAGTACATTGAAATAGTTCTCAAATCCAATAAAGAACGTACCAACATCAGGAGTGGGGTTATTCTCAGTGGGTCTCTCAGTGGTGACTACAGTTGTAGAAGGCGGCAGACTTGGAGTTTTCAGAAAATTGGGCACAGGGAAGAAGGTCTTTTGGCAATTTTGGAGATTCTGGAGTGTTGTGGACACATCCTCAACAAAAGTGTTATGAAGAATTGACATGCTACGCTCTGGTTCCACGCCATCACCTATAATAAGAAACAGCATATAATTTGCAACTGGAACATAAAAATGAATGAAAAAAAAAATCTATTTTCCTGCTCAATAAGCTAACTAGGATCACCACATAATGGGGAGAGGGAGATAAATAGACTGATAACATAGAGTGTTAGAGAACAGAGAAGAGATAACAAACACTACTGACCCATGACCTGAGCCTTGACATGGTGGTAGAAGTGAAGGAGGGAGTTATCAGCCTGGAGGATGTTCTGAGGCAGAGAAACACTCAGGGGAGAGGAGTCCAACAACCGTTCACTAGATCTGGTCACTAGCTGTTGCATCGGGGAATGTAAGTCCAAGCAAACCTGTAACAAATTCATTACAGTCGAAATCAAACTCAATGAAGAAAAAATGCATCAAATACTGTACACGAATATGTATGGAATTAACATGTAGGTCAAGGGAGTACTGTACATGTTGTGTGTGTTAGAATGGAAGTGGCTATACAGTACAGTATTGTACTTATTTATGTGTGAAGACATTACCAAATGTCTTTTGAGATGGTGAGTTTCTTAGTGAATTTTACAATTGTTATCATGTTTATAATGTCAACAACTGCTAACCTACATCTCACCTGCAACAAGCAAACAATGCCGCATACTGTATGTAATCCACAATATTCATTACTTATAGGCAAATTCTATTTCACTTAATGAGCCTAGTTTCCAATCATACTACAGTATAAATGTACTGTAGGTGTAATTCACAATTTATCAATGAGAAAGCCAGTCCAGAAGAGAATTCACTTGAAGTACAGTACTTACACAAACTGAGGTACAGTACAATAAATGCTCATGACAATAGACTTCAAATCCTCCTGTATGCTACTGAAACTTTATGCTTTTAAGCCTTATTTTCCCATTAGACCAAGCCCTCTTTACACTCACCTTCATTGCATGTAGACCCTCTGAATGAAACATATGATCATATGGAAAATTGTTACTGAAAACAACACAAAATCGTAGTAAAAAAAATAATAAACTCAGTACCTACTGTCTTATTAGGGTTTATTGCACTGCATAGGAAACTTTATAAATCAAGAAGGTAACCCACCTCATTAGACGTTGCTACATAATGGAATGCACCATCCACTTTGAGTTTACAAAAGATGTAAGCCGGATCCGGGTTATTTGCATCTGTACGGAATGGCTCCACTAATTCCACCAAGTTTTCGTATTCACTCAGAACAATTCGGATTTTGAAAAAGTGCCTGTAGAAGATAAAGATAAACATTTGTTTGGACCTGGATATTAGATGCCATATTTACTACTGTCACAGTCTTATGTAACCAGCAGAAATGGGACTGTACAGTATTATAATAAAACTGCAGCAGCAGTACTGTAGCCAAAAATTGAACCATAACTTCAATGTCACAAAACGGATGAAGTCTGTATGGATTCTTGATACTTACCTGAAAGGATGCTTGTAGTAGAGACCATATAGTGTATACAAGGCACCAATTCTAAACTTGACGAGGTGAGAGGTGTCTAGAAACCTTGTTGTTATTGATGCAATTTCTTCCGAGAACTCTAGTAGTTCTTTAAAATTCTGTCGACCCCTGTGTGGAGATGAAGTTTAGTCAATGTATACCTTAAAAAAAAAAAGGATTGCAATCTTAATGTAAATAGCAAATGTGGAAGTGAAGGGAGCAGGATTTAATAAGTTACATAGATATTTTATATTCCGTTCTTCTAGTTGAGTATCATATTACTGTACAGTATACTGAATTGGAGTCTACAATAAGGAATCCCAACAAAGGAGGGTTGGCATTTACACTTATTATTGGGATGGTAGATAATGTAGGATTGGGCTATTTCTCACTTTTTATATGGTAAACAATTAACACTGAAACAACCTCTGAGCTCTAACCTGTAGATCAAAGAGAAATTTAATTTTTCCCAACATGATGCAAAATCCTTGAATCTCCAGCCATTATGGTTTTTAAAGTTCTTCAGAAGTGATGCGAGATCTTCTATGTAACCATTGGCAATGTACCAGTTACCTGCAAGGAAATCAAAATATTGTAAGTAACTTTGAAACAAGGGATGCTAAACAATCATTCTGTATTTACATGGTACAGTCACAAGCACTAATAAGTACAGTACTGTATACAGTTTTAGTTGAAGCTCTGAACAGTCCAATTCACCAACGAAGTAATTCCAATGGAGATCTTATTGTGTATTTATTTACTAAATCTAGGTATTCGAAGCACACCTGAATACTCATTAGTGCTGGTATTGCCCGGGTGACCGAAGTTGTTCCCAGAGATTTGAACCATTGTGGATGCCTGTCCAGGATGCAACACAGCACCTTACTCTATTAAACACATTATTAAAGACTGCAATATACACAACCACACTCACCAACAACACAACATACACTCTCTGAGGGCACTGTGGGAAAGCTTGGGCAACTCAGCCAGACAGCTTGAAGAACTTCAATAACAATAACTTATTAGTGCTTGTGACTGTACCTATGGGTAAATTAATCACTGCAGTGTAAAATCATCCTAAATGAAAGAATTGTAAAGGCAAGGAATATTGAAGGAAAATCTTAGTACTTTAAAGTACATTATAAAAATACCAACCTGTGACAGAGTGGGGTTTGCCATTTTTAATTTTCCTGATGTTACAATGTAGTCCAGATCCATCATTGTCAAAGCCATAAATTTCATCATCATTTTCTGTTTCACATTTTACTTCTGGTAACTGTTGCTTCCTCCTTCCTCTGTCCTTCACACTACCCTCTCCCTTGCTCTTTTTTGATGTTGTTGATGTACTAGGTTCTGGGGCAACCATGTCAGAATAACCAGGCATCATAAAGTCCAGCACAGCTTTTGAGTTCAATGCTTCATGTTGGTTATTCATCAGTTCCCCCTGAGAATTGGCTCCTTTCTTCTTTTTCTTTTTAGGGCCGTTTTCATCATCAACATTTTTTTTCCTCTTTTTTCTAGCTCTTTTGAGAGTTTCTTCCTGATTGATGTTATCTCTATCACTATCCAATTCATCTTTAACAGGCTTGTATTCATCTGAAGAAGAGTCAGAGAAAATTACTGCATCTTCATCATCTGAGCCACTAGTGAATGCAAAGACCTTTTTTTTCTTTCTCAGACTACGCGTTTTCTTATCTAAGATGACGTCTGCAGCACCAGCATCTGTATTTCCAGGGACATCAGTTGAGGGACCGGCTAAGCTCTGTGAGGCAAGGTCAGCCGAAGCATCTATGTCGGAGGAGTCTGTGGCCCTCGTACCACCTACACTACTTCCACGTCCTCTGCCTCGTCCTCCACCTCTTTCTCGTCCTTCACCTCTTTCTCGTCCTTCACCTCTCCCTCGTCCTCCACCTCTGCCTCGTCCTCTACCTCTTCCTCTTCCTCTACCTCTTCCTCTTCCTCTACCTCTGCCTCGTCCTACACCTCTTCCTCCACCTCTGCCTCGTCCTCCACCTCTGCCTTGTCTTTCTCTTCCTGGATTGGTAGGTGACAATGATGTGGTTTCCTTGTCACACTGAGAACTCATCTTACCCAGAGATTCGGGTGATTTACTGTTTGTTGTGTTCATTTTTTTGCTATAATTTTTTTGTGTTTCATTATCGATATTTTGATGTGATAAAGTCCAATTTTCTCTACAATCAATTTTCCGTTTCACTTTAACCGAGACACATTTTTGTTTCAATTGGCTCTGGTTCTCCGTATCCATCATCACACAGAATTCACCCTGAAAACAAGAAACATTTACATTTAAGAATATATTTAGTGCAAAATCTTATTTACATTCTACAGCATTACCAACAGGAGTGGAAAAAACACAAGATTGTTATGTCATATAGGCTATGAGGCAACTGGTACTGTATTTATACTGTATATAAAGAGAGCATTCTTTTTCAAACACAGAAAAACAACTCTGAATCCAGGTCATTATAATCAAAATGGGTTGTTGATAAGGTTTAACATTAATAATACATTATTACTGTGTTTTTGGCTAGGGCCACGCAGTGTTATCACATCCGGCTCAGACCTTTGAATTTGTCCAGGTCACTTTATGATAGTTAACATCGGTTATATCTCAGTAGTTTGCCCAGGTTAGGTCCCGGTAGTCTGCTGTGGTCTAGGTTAGGTTACATTAGGTAAGGTTGTGCTAAGTCAGACAAATTTCCAAATAGATGAAAAGTGTGTTAGAATGGTCAGAAAAATTAAAATAAAACTAGAAAAAACGGTATTTATTGAAAAAATACAGTTTTGCAGCAGTGTTGCCGGATCCAGCTGGGTCCCAGTAATTTGCCACAGTCATTTATTGTACCTTATCATGATTACTTCCCGGTAGTCTGCCCAGGTTAGGTCCCGGTAGTCTGCCCAGGTTAGGTCCCAATAGTCTGCCCAGGTTAGGTCCCGGTAGTCTGCCCAGGTTAGGTCCCGATAGTCTGCCCAGGTTAGGTCTCGATAGTCTGCCCAGGTTATGTCCTGATAGTCTGCCCAGGTTAGGTCCCGGTAGTCTGCCCAGGTTAGGTCCCAATAGTCTGCCCAGGTTAGGTCCCGGTAGTCTGCCCAGGTTAGGTCCCGATAGTCTGCCCAGGTTAGGTCTCGATAGTCTGCCCAGGTTATGTCCCGATAGTCTGCCCAGGTTAGGTCCCGGTAGTCTGCCCAGGTTAGGTCCCGGTAGTCTGCCCAGGTTATGTCCCAATAGTCTGCCCAGGTTATGTCCCGGTAGTCTGCCCAGGTTAGGTCCCGATAGTCTGCCCAGGTTAGGTCCCGATAGTCTGCCCAGGTTAGGTCCCGATAGTCTGCCCAGGTTAGGTCCCGATAGTCTGCCTTGGTCCTGGTTTGGTTAAGTTAGGTTAAAAATAATTATCTCCACAATATCAATAGAACAATTAAAAATATGCATGAAAATGTATAAAGTGTGGGAATAATCCCGGTGGACCTCTTATACAGAATTACCATGATATTTCCAAAAACATTAATTTGCGACGGCCTTAAACAACAAATGCGTTAAAAAAACACTATAAAACATGGCAATCTGAAAACCTTGAGTCGAAAGCAGATTATGGACAAACACTGGACTTAAAGTTGACTATTACCAAAAAAAAAAACACTACACGTACTGTATAATATTACGTAGATAATAATGATGTAATTGGTCGCTATACAAAATGTACAAATCTTTCGTCTTGGACAGAATCAACACAAACAGAACCATCATTGTTTACATTCAATTAATTATTATATTTATATTTATATAGACACTAATAATACCTAAGTTAAATCTATTGCACGTGAGCAAACATAGGTATACCCAAATATATACTGCAGATTAATATAACGTTACGATTGTTCATTTTAATAATAATATATTGTATATAAATTTCAAGTAATTGTCGTATCACTCGTATGTCGTAGTAAAAACCACTGTTGCCAGTGGAAGATTACAGAATACCCAAGATTGCCGCACCAAAAATTCCAAGAAATTCCAAGATCAACATAACATAATGTGTAATGCACAATTATAATAGTATATATTTAAAAAATATACTTACGAAAACATAACACTCACTTATGAAGTTAAGACTGAAGAAAAACAATGATATCTGACTGATGTTGAGAAGTATGTTCATCATCCCCCACATACAGAGTTGTCGTATCATTCCTCCTCTTTCTGCCTTGGATAACAATGTCCACCTCTGAGTTTCTGACATCCTTTATGAGAGTATTTGACGGTTTCCAGCCATGGTATGGAACAACTGTCTGGAACGGAGTCAGTCTCCATCCACTCATAGCACTACATCAGCTGGCAGTACATCTATACATCCTAGTTTTCACGCGTCCAGTTCCTGTCCATCCCGTGGTCACCAATAAAACAAAACAAGCTAATTTCGTCTCTCAGTAGCCACGAAATATTATCGAATATGAATATAAGTGAAGGGAAAGATAGTAGGGGTAGGATAGGTGAAGGATAAGTGAGAACAGGTGAATTTAATTAACAAATTAAGTTAATGTTTATGAGAACTAAAAAAAATATATAAGATTTACTTGATTTTGTACTGTAAATACCAAGATGCCAAGGTTGAGTCAAAAATCCCAAGATCTTGGGGAAAGTTCCAAGCACTAGCATCACTGGTAACAACTAAATATTATCAAGTGTTGCCGTCACAATGCCGTGTGGGGCTTTTTTGCATCTCCAACGGCGCCCCAACCGTTGTTTTTATTTCTGTTTTTTGTTTTCACTTGCTTTATATTGTTGATCTCGAATAATAGTAAATAGTAAACTGGAAATTCATTTGCTTTTATTTTCTGGGTATGGATGGCTGTTGGAGCAAGTAGCTTCAGTGGCTCTTATCTTGTTCAATGGTTGGCAGTCTATTAAAAAGTGTTCCAGTGTTTCTGCAATTTCTGCTGGCAGGTCTTTCGTGCATCCACCCCTGCTGGATCTCAACATATAATTGCAGAGTCCAGATTTGTTCTTCCAATTTTATTTCAATCTTGCATGTTTCATAAATTGTGAGGGAGTGAGGGAGTGAGGGTTCTCTTCGTCCTTGAAGCAGTGACTTCCACATTAAAATATATATATTTTTAAGTATGTACTCAGTACACTTATAATTTTTTTATTAGTTGAAAATATAGTTGGTATCATTTATTAACCCGAAATTATTCCAAAGTCTCTCTTTTAAAATATTACACAATATTACATATATTATAGTTACCGAAACAAAGTTTTCTATAGTTAAGGGGAGACTTCGTGATTCCTTCAAACTATATATAAAACCTACCACGAAACAGAGGGCCGTATTCAAGAACATCCGTGGTGTATAAGAGGGCGTGGTACCGGTACTATGGCTCTGGTGTTTGTTTATGGAGCCACCGTACTGGTACCACACCCACATAATAACATGTTTATAGTAAGCTCTGTCCTGCCACACCAATAAAGTTTAGGGGAGAAAGACTAACATTTCCTGAATATGGATGTATTTTATAACCTTAAATTCTGTTAATTAAGTGTCATCCATGTTTTTCTATATTTACCTTCAGTTCTTACCTTAAGTTTGAGCTCCAAGGACATCCTCCTTCCACATCTTAATGCATAGCTCAAGGTGCTGACGCCATATGCAGCCTTATTAGTTGGGTGAAACCACGGTCCATATACCAGGGTGCATATGCCATATTCTATGGACCCTGACATATACTATATGAACTGTGGGTGAAACAGTAACAAAAGAAAAAGAGACCACGAAAACTAACAAGAGAAAAAAGAGAATGAAAACTAACAAAAGAGAGTGAGAGCACGAGAACTAATAAGAGAGAGAGAGAGAGAGAGAGAGAGAGAGAGAGAGCAAGGACTAACAAGGGTGTGTCTATGCATGGAGGTATAATCTAAGATTATACCTCCATGTGTCTATGTGTGTGTGTGTGTGGTAGAGAAAGCAGCATGTTGAGTGAGTCTCTTTGTCTGATCACTTATTTACTGTATTTCCTCGTTGGTCATCCTGGGCAGGCGGATATCATTGTTTACAGTGGTGTTGAGAGGACTCGATCCCTGCCCCATCTCTCTCTCTCTCTCTCTCTCCTCGTTTGTTATTTCTCTCTCCCTCTCTCTCTCTCTCTCTCTCTCTCTCTCTCTACTCGTTTGTTATCTCTCTCTCTCTCTCTCAAAATCCATTATCACAACGTATTACTCCTTGACTGGGCTGAATGATACAGTTTATTCAAGTGTATTATTGTAGTAAAAGAAAACTACACATTTAACCAGAGAAAAGCAGAGAGAAAGTATTGAGTATTCGACAGAGAGACAGACGTATGTACAGCCACAATCAAATATCAACCGACACTTTAATCCTTCCATCGTGCAAATAAATCAGTATCATATCAAAATATAATCAACTACTGTAATTTATTCACTCTGTTGAGTTACTAGTGTCAGCCTCGTACCATTAAATTAACATATGTTCCCCAAGTGTCTTAATATTATTATTATTATCATTAATTATTATTTGTTATAATTAATATCATCATCATCGTTTTCGTCGTTATTATTATTATTATTATTATTATTATTATTATTATTATAGCCTAGCTAATGTGACTAGGCCGGGGAAGTATAGAGGGGGTCATAATAATACAGTAGACTTTTATTGATAATAAAGTTCAAGTGAAAGTTTGGGAAAGTTGAACACCAGAATTTGATACATGTTCTTTTCCTTTCTTATGTGTGTGTGAAGGGAACTATTGTTGGTAAAGAAGATCATTGACACACCATTACCGCCAGAGGGAGTATCCTTTCCTTCCTTCCCTAGCTCTTGATGGTAAACATATTTGTAAACACTTGTAAACACTTGAAGGCGTGGTGTGGCTCTCCAGTATGTATTTTTCTTATATAATATGCAGCCTAAGGTGGGTTCGATTCTCAGCTTTTGTAAGGAGTTTTTCCTCCTCAACATTTTGTTGGGACAGCAACCAAATATATATATATATATATATGTATAATACACACACGCTAACATATGTCCACATTTCCAAGGATGGAAAAGATGCCTAGCTGTGAAAAGAATAATATTTTGTGGTGCAGCAAAGTTGTCAGGACAATATCCTTATATATATATATATATATATATATATATATATATATATATATATATATATATATATATATATATATATATATATATATATATATACCAGTAACCAACACATCCTTAAACACTCCCATGTTTTACAGTTATTTATATCTAAACCTTCTCGTATAGCTACTCTCCGATCCATATTATCTATCTTCTAGTATAGTGTCATAAGACTTCTGCGGCCTGGCACATTAGACTATTTGTAATCTCTAACTAACTATACTCTGACTCTGATTGGTGGTTGAACCTGACTGCCCCCTGTGACCACTGACCAGACTGTGAGTGTGACCTCAGCCAAACACTGACCACCATTATGGACCCATGGAGCCTCCCTAGTCCCTTCCTCTCTTCAGGCATTTTTTCGGTCCTGTAATTTTTATTTTCCCCTTTCTTCTCTTTTTTATAGCTTATTACATACTTCATATATATCTCTCTCGCTCATTTGTTACATTCTGGTTGCAATATTAACATTCCATTATGCTGCACGTATTAAAATATTGACTTAATTTCCACACCACCCACAAAAAACAAGTGTATATAGGAGTGTGGAGGAGGTTGCCACTCGTCATGATTTTAATGTATTTATTTTCCTGTAGAAAATAGTATACTTTTACTTATATTCCTTTAAATTATATTATATACATAATTATTACTTTACTTACCATTCCTAGAACTACGGTATAAGTCAATAACAGCGACAACACTTGTAAGTCACGTTTATCTATTGTCACAAGAAGGCCTCATGCATAATACTTTCTTTTTATATGAGAGATAAACTATATATTTACGCTGAAAATGCATCTTTGTCCGTTTAATTATGTGTGATGTTAATTAAATTTTCTTCCTTCACTTCACCAACGTGTAAGGTTATAGAGGAACCCAGGGGGGGGGGGAAAGAAACTCCCTTCCTCAATTGTACCACACGGAGAAATCCCAAAGAAAATAATAAAAGAGTAACATATTTTTCAGCTCGACACTCCAAACACTCGTCATTATTAAAAAACGACGATGGCGGCAGCGGCGGCGGCGGCGGCGGAAGCGAGGCGGAGGCGGCGGCGGCGGCAACGACAACGACGACGACGAAAAAAAAATAATAATAATAAAAAAAAGTTAATTATTACAAAAAAAAAAATTAATAAAAAAAAATATTAAAAATATATATATATATTATTAAAAAATATATATATATATATTAAAAAACGACGGCGGCGGCGGGGTGGCGGCGGCGGCGGCGGGGGCAGCGACGATGACGCCGACGAAAAAAATTAGTAAATCAAATAAAAATAATAATAAAAAAAAAATAATAATAAAAAAATATATATATATTAAAATATATATAAATATATTTAAAAAAAAAATATTAAAAAACGACGGCATCGGCAGCGGCGGCGGCGGCGAGGCGGCGGCGGGGCGTCGGCGGCGGGGTGGCGGCGAGGCGGCGGCGGCGGTGGCAGCGGCGGCGGCAGTCGCGGCGGGAGCGACGACGACGACGACGAAAAAAAAATAATAAATCAAATAAAAAAATTAATAAAAAAAAAATGTTAATTATTATTATTATTATTATTATTATTATTATTATTATTATTATTATTATTATTATTATTATATATTAAAAAAAATATATATACATTAAATTAAAAAAAAAACTAATTATTAAAAAACGACGGCATTGGCAGCGGCGGTGGCGGCGGCGGCGGGGCGGTGACGGGGCGGCGTCGGCGGCGGTGGGGCGGGGGACGGGCGGCGGCAGGGTTGCGGCGGCGGTGGCGGCGGTGGCGGCGGCAGGGCGGCGGGGCGGCGGCGACGACGAAAAAAAAAATAATAATAATAATAATAATAAATATATATAATAATAATAATATCTCCCAGTATTTTATTTCTTATATTTATTTATTTTTCATTTTAGAACACATGTAAGACCACAGGGCATTGATTATACTTTGATATTGTTAAACATTTATTATTCAAATAATTGTCAACCCACATAACTTGACATCCGAGACGCTGGCTGCAAGGACCACAACCTGTCTCTCCGATTACTGCCATGGTATAAAAACTCTATAGGTAGGCTCTTGCGCACGTCTGGTGATAAGCTCCGCCCACCGCTCACCCTCGTCACGTCACTGGGTGCGTTGCGGTGGTGAAAGATTGTTGGGATGAATAACTTTTTTCCTTATTTTCTAAATAAAACACAACATTTCGTGAGGAAGTAGCTGCTGTAGTGTGTCAGAAAATGCACTATTTGAGTAATATAATTTGCACTGATGCATTTGATCTTTGTAATTAGACCCAGCTATCTAAGTTAGGTTAAGTTAAACTGAAACAATGTACATAAAACATTCTCCGAAAAGTCTTGTACTCAGAAAAAAACACTCTACATCTCCTATAAGGATTGGTACACTTTCCAGTGACACTATCCAAATATTATGCAAAAGAATATGCAACAATAATTTTTATTGTAGGAAATACAAATCCATAGATAAATATATAGGAATGAGCTATCAAAATATGCACTCTGGGAAATATGCACTTCTCTAAACATCTTAAAATATGCATTTGCATTTGAAATATACATATGATAGGTGAGTCCCTCTGATAAGATTACCATGCATGGTGCACCTAGCTTACAAATTTCAGTTTAAAGTTAGGTTAGGCTATACCTGACCTTAGGCTACTGGGCTTACCTTCATTATTGTGTGTCCTCTTGGGAAGGTTTATGTCTGGTACTGCATCAGTCTTCAGTAGTCGAACATCAGCAGGTGGTTCTTGATTTAATAGTTCGTACTTGAGGTTCCTTGAATATTGCAATGGGCTGAAATGGTGAGAGCAGATTCTTCCCGAGTGAGGAGAAAACGGGTCGGATCTCCTGCACAAATGTATCCATTTTTTCTGTAGTTCGACAGTTTTGGGGAACCTGTGGAGTTTATAAATTGTTCCTCAACTCCTCCCACTACAGCCAAACATACTGCAGCAGCCCATTGCTTACGAACTATTAAAATATTGCACTAAAATAACACCAGTCACTACCAGAGACCATGCAGTACACAGGCATAAACATAAACACATGCTCCTGCCTACGTCATAGGGGGTCTCAGCCAATGAGAGGCGAGATGCGCACAACCGCGACAAATCGGTAAACTTAAGAGTCTACCTTCTCTATACTCGGTTCACGCTTGGATGGCGGAGAAGCCTGGCCCTCCAGGTGCGGTAGGCAGGTCAAATACTTTTTCGCTTCCCTGATTGGCTAGGGGTGTTCAGTACACCGAGACAATTAGAAGTGCTTCCTTTTTTCATTAATATTTCTGCTAATTAAGCATTATTCATGTATGTTATTACTCACTCATTGTCTTAAATAATATATGTGAGCCTTGCGGTCAAAATTCACAGTGACAATATACTTGGAGCTCGTAATATCTTGATTTGAACATAGAGTGTGTAGTAAAAAGTGAGCGACAGTGAGAGGAAAACAGGTCAACTGGAGGACCTCTCAGTAACCCTTGTGACTTGCCGTGTTCGAAAGCAGACTTCAAGGCTTCTTCGTCCATTTAGTACCAATTTTTATACATTTCATTTCACCTATCTTTCGGAAGCACAAGGGAGTGTGTTTTTATGCAATGAAAATGTAGAAAAAAACGTACACATAAATTCACTACTTACATAAACAGGTTAATAAATTTCAAAACCATAGCCAAACAAAGCAGCCGGACTGGGCAGGGAGTGGTGTGTATGTGTGTGTGTGTGTGAATGGATTAACAAACCGACACAGGAAGTTGACAGGCGCCTATAGGGACCTGAGATTAGAATATGGTCTAAGGTTGTAAGAGAGAGAAACTTAGATGAAGGTAATAAATGAGGAATAAAGAAAGTGAAATAACTTATGATGTATGCTACTGTTAATGAGAGAATGAATAAATTGAATTAAAAAAAAATATATAATGCCATTAATCACAATAATTCTATGTAGGCCTTATATGATATGTGGGATAAAATATCATTAGATTATACTTTTATGTGGGATAAAATATCATTAGATCATAGAATATAGAAAAAGAAAGATTGTGGATCAATCGTGAATACGAGAGAGAGAGAGAGAGAGAGAGAGAGAAGTGGATGGAAGAAGAAGGAAGGTCAGGTCACTGATGAGATGAACGCTGTTGTGTGTGTGTGTGTGTGTGTGTGTCTGTGAGTAACTGAAGCTTGTGTGTATGTGTTAAACTGAAGCTGGTATGTGTGTGTGTGTGTGTGTATGTATGTGTGTATAGTAACATGTGGGATATAATAACATTAGATTATAGAACATGGAAAAGAGAGAGAGAGAGAGAGAGAGAGAGAGAGAGATAGAGATAGAGAGAGAGAGAGAGAGAGAGAGGTATTAGCTACAGGTCACGGAGATTAACGGACCGCTATGTGTGTGTGTTTGTCACCAAATAGACTCGAAACATCCCCATCCCATCATCTGCCAATCAGCAGCATTCAAGAATGTCCCTGAGAGGCAGGGCTTCTCCGCCATCCAAGCGTGAACAGAGTATAGTTCTTATACCATGATTACTGCTGTCTCGTTGTTTTATTTGTAGGTTGAGGATTCGAAAAACTGAATCGACCCACGCCGCTCCACTATTCCCACTTCCCAACGTGTTAGTGAATTAATGTTATTGAGGCCCAGGGCGGCTGGACAAGATATTAGACCCATATTGTAATATAAAATGTTATGTGGTGGTTGACAATTATTTGAATAATAAATGTTTAACAATATCAAAGTATAATCAATGCCCTGTGGTCTTACATGTGTTCTAAAATGAAAAATAAATAAATATAAGAAATAAAATACTGGGAGATAATAAAGTTGATACAGCTGTTGCTTCATCACGTCAAAGAGGAATGTGAGGTTTACTCCATGTCAAATATTTGAGAAGTCTACAGTCAACAGGGCCAGCCAAGCGTTTGTAGATACTGTAGATACGATATTATACTCTGTGATGGAATACACACCAGTTTTTCTTGTTTGTCTATATGACATAAGGGAGACCGCAGCAGTCTCACACCATATTATGTGCATAGGTATTCAATTGTATTATTTTATCATAATAATTGGGGGTAAGTAGCAAAAATTCCCGTGGTGCCCCTGTTAATCTTCAGAGATCAATTATTACACAACGCACAAAGACGTTCTTATACCTGAGTTATGAAAAGGAAGCAAATGACTGACCTAAAGTGAATACGGTTTTGGCACGACAACATAATTATGATGATGATGATTATAATAACTGCAATAACAAAGTAAAACTACACTATTTTTAAGTTGTCAAAATAATAAAACACATATATAAGCAGACAGGATGTGGAGATTGAGAACTATACTTCCACTTATCCCCTTTTCTGACTCTCCCTCTCACCAGTGAATGCTTCATATGGAGTTTCACAACTCATGGTTCGGGATTCGGGAATACTATCTTGGCTAGAGTTGACAACACTGTGGTGGCTCCCGTCCCATTACCTACCCTCTCTGCTACCGTCCGTGTACCTACCCTCTCTGCTACCGTCCCTTTACCTACCCTCTCTGCTACCGTCCCTTTACCTACCCTCTCTGCTACCGTCCCTTTACCTACCCTCTCTGCTCTCTCTGACCCTGACTTCCACTGAGGGGGTACAGAAACTTTGGTGCGTGGCTGTACATCTGAAGGAAGACCCTGTATGCATGCTTGATGGTGAAGGACAGTGAGTATTTATTTATTCAATCTCTGGTGTCATAAATCCATAAATATATCTAACGAATTTCACTCCCGAATCTCGTATTGACTTCAGGTTTAATTAAGGGGTTGAGGGAATAGAGGGACAGGCTTGGGGGGGAGTTGGGTGGTGCGGGAATAAGGGGACAGGCTTGGGGTGGGTAGAAAGCCTGTCCCCTATTCCCGCACACACACACACACACAAAAAAATCATGTCCCCCTACTCTTGCACCCCCCTAACCCCCCCAAGCCTGTCCCCTACTCCCGCACCCCACCCCAAGCCTATCCCCCTATTCTCACACCCCCTAAAAGGCCCCGTTGAAGAAACAGATACGAAATGTTGTTGCTGTTTCTGTTGTTGTTGTTGTTTCTGTTGTTGTTGTTGTTTCTGTTGTTGTTGTTGTTTATGTTGTTGTTGTTGTTTATGTTGTTGTTGTTGTTGTTGTCGTCCGTGGAAGTTCCCCCTTTGAACATTGTTGTGTGTCGGGACGTGACCTGCCTAGAGGAGGGAAAGCTGGCAGGCTGCTGGTTGACAGGCTGGTTGACTGACTGGTTGACTGACTGGCTGGTTGACTGGTTGACTGACTGGTTGGCTGACTGACTGACTGGCTGACTGACTGGTTGACTGACTGACTGACTGGTTGTCTGACTGACTGACTGACTGACTGGTTGACTGACTGACTGAATGCCTCTCTTGTCTGTCTCACTTACTACTCTTACCTTAACTCCATTCCTTTTTTTTTTTTTTTTTTTTTTTTTTTTTGTGTGTGTGTGTGTGTGTGTATAATAGTAATCATTAAAGTATCTCCGTTTCGTTCATCTAATGCATGCAGGTCTTCTGTTTGTGACTGCACATACATACATCTTCTCTAGAATATAATACATCTATCTTTTTTTTTAAAGTATACGAGTCTTTTCTTATCATTTTATATTATATGTTCACAAGATTGAGTATTATTTCGTATTCTAATGTTGTCTTTACGAGATTGTGTATTATTTCTTTTTTTTATGTTATTGAGATTCACACGTTTAACAAGATTAGCAGGTTGGAGTGTAAGCAGAATTTTTACTCAAAGTTTTATATATTATCATTTACCAGTAACGATTATGGTGTATATTTTTCACTATCTACGAGGGGTAAAGTGAATATGTAAATAGACTTGAGCTATAATCCCATCCTTTGAGTTGAATGAGAAGTGGAAGTGACAACAGAGAGAGAGAGAGAGAGAGAGAGAGAGAGAGAGAGAGAGAGAGAGAGCGTGTGTGTGACTGTGTGGGGGTGGGATGGAGTCGGGGTGGGTGAGGGTGTGTGTGGCCGTGAATGAGGGAGTGGAAAAAGAATAGGTGGAGAGAGGTGGGAAGAGTGTGTATGTGTGTGTGTGAGGGAAGGAGGAAAAAGTATAGGTGGAGAGAGGTGGGAAGAGTATGTGTATGCGTGTATGTGTGTGTGTGTGAGGGAAGGAGTGTATAATAGAGGAATGAGTAACTAAGGGGTGTAGGAGAGTGTAGGAATGGGGATAATGAAGACAAATGAAAGAGGGCGTGGGTGTGGGTGGTGCGGGAAGAGGGGGTGCTATAGGAGGTTTGGTGGTGTTGGTGATGGTGGTGGTGGAGAGGATAGAGGAAGGAGGTTGGGTGGTGTTGGTGGTGATGGTGGTGGGGATAGGGGGAAGGAGGTTGGGCGGTGTTGGTGGTGGTGGTGGGGATAGGGGGAAGGAGGTTGGGCGGTGTTGGTGGTGGTGGAGGGGATAGGGGGAAGAGGTTGGGTGTTGGTGGTGGTGGGGATAGGGGGAAGGAGGTTGGGTGTTGGTGGTGGTGGAGGGGATAGGGGAAGGAGGTTGGGCGGTGTTGGTGGTGGTGGAGGGGATAGGGGGAAGAGGTTGGGTGTTGGTGGTGGTGGGGATAGGGGGAAGGAGGTTGGGTGTTGGTGGTGGTGGAGGGGATAGAGGGAGGAGGTTGGGTGTTGGTGCCGTGGTGGAGGGGATAGAGGGAGGAGGTTGGTTGGTGTTGGTGGGGGTAGGGGGGAGGAGGAGATGGTAGCGGTCAGGAGGGGGTGGGGGGGGTGAAGAATACCGTTAGCTGCTGTGTTGTTTTCTCCGACCGTTATTTTGTGTCGGCTGACCACACGTTGCTTATTTATTGTCTATAGGTCCACTCAGTCCACTCTCAGTCCACTCATATCTTATCACAGTCCACTCACAGTCCACTCATATCTTATCACAGTCCACTCACAGTCCACTCATATCTTATCACAGTCCATTCATATCTTATCACAGTCTCCTCACAGTCCACTCACATATTATCACAGTCCACTCACATCTTATCAGTCTCCTCATTACTCATAACAATCTTAATTAACAAACTTCTCACAGCCTCTCACATCGTCCCCTCAAACTCATAACCATTTTTCCCAGTTCCTCACAATCCCTCACAGCCTCTCACAACCTCTCACAGCCACCAACAGTCCACCAGAGTCCATCATAGTCTGTTTCCTGGAGTTGAACTAGTTAGTTTTTCCCTCATTTTAATAGTGATCCCGTAGCAAACCTGGACGCATTATCACAGACCACAGTCATACATACATTGTTTACAAGTTCAATAACCGGGCAGTGTGAGGAAGCAGCTGCAGTCAGTCACTTCTAACTCAGATTATTATATAGTATAGACTTCAAAAACAGGTGGTTCCAAGTTACTGCTGCACTCAAAGAACGTTCGTATGTGTATGTGCTGCAGGATATAGGTCAACAGCTGTCTACCCCCCAGGATTTAGTGGATATTGTGGTGTGTGTGTGTGTGTGTGTGTGTGTGTTTGTTTGTCTCCTTACCTAATCGTACTTTTTGCAGGAGTGATTTAAGCTTGTCATTATCTCTGTTATATTTTTCCTTCCCATCAATAATAATAATAATAATAATAATAATAATAATAATAATAATATGGTGATAATGATAAAAAAGGAAGAGTATAAATGAAGGAAAACCAAAATACATATAATAAAAGATGAAAGATTTAAATGCGTAAATACTAGTGAAGAGAGAGAAGGTGGTATAGGAGGAAAAGAAAGGCGGAAAAATATAAAAGAGAGAGAAGACAGTGTGGGAAAGACATGACTGTGTAACGAGTATATAAGAGAGAGAGAGAGAGAGAGAGAGAGAGAGAGAGAGAGAGAACAGTAGGGGTCCATGTCACGTCACAAATCAGACAACAAGTGATTCAGGCTCCACATTATTTCAAATCATGCCGCCTCACGCAGAGTAGAAAGCAAATGTTATCACAGTGTATAAGTATGTACAGTACAGTTGTGGTCAATAATAATCATCCCCTTATGGGTATCTCAAACAATTTACTGTCTAATGTTTTCACGTTTACACATGTTATTGATTTTAGTAGTGTGCATCTGCTTGTATTAAATTAAAAGATGGTAGTTAACCTATTTATTGGAAAGTTTATCATCTAAGAATCAGAGGGAAACTGTCAAACTCTTACGTGAGTTACCCCTATATGGATAATTATATTTGACAGAGACTGTACGGTATATATATACATCCGAGACGAAGGGGAGGACTGTTAAGAAGGAAGGAAAAGCGGGGAGAGAGAGAGAGAGAGAGAGAGAGAGTGTGTGTATGTGAAGCCTGTAAAGTGGGGAAAGAACGAGACATAATAATTTTTTACGGACATTTTTACAGTAGTGTTTTTCCTGTACACTGTTGCCTCGGCCCACCTAGGCTATATATATACTACTGGACTTCCTCATCTTAGTGGTCTGTTTTTCCTACTCCTTTTTCTTCTTATTCTTTTTTCTTTTTGGTGTTTTACTTCTCCCTCTCTCACACGCACACACACACACACACACACATAACCAAGTGAGAACAGCAAGAGGTGAACACAACGTAAAAAAAAAATACATATACACGGTAAGAGTTGAACACAGTAACGAGAACACACAGTTATAGTCGTACGTGAACTGAATGAACAGAGCATACACACACACACACACACACACACACACACACACACACACACACACACACACACACACACACACACACGTATTCTCTCTCTCTCTCTCTCAAACACACACAGATATATCATTCTCTCTCTCTCTCTCTCTGTAGCTGTGAATAACTCTAAGTTCTTCCATTATTCATGCAGAGTTGTCATGGCTTGGTGTCTGATGTATAGTGAAGTATAATAAAGTCAGTCTGCTTGGTAACGTCTCCTATATAAAGTGTGACTGACTGCAATACTTTGAAGGTAAAATCAGTAGCCTTCCAATTAGTCCATAAACAGGTAACTCTCTTTAGCAATAACATACTCATTCATGTACTGTACTTATTTACTATATATCTTCATACTCATTAACTAATTCTTTTTGTAATTAATTTTACTATCGACAAATAAATAAATAAATATAAAAAAATATATCTCATGGTATTCAAGGACAAAAGCTACTTGGAAATTTCCTTATAATGTAAAGGGTGGGACAATGTCATGCTTCAAACATGTATACAGTACTTAAAAAAAAAAAAAAAGGGACATGACTGAGGTAAGTAGGAAAAAGATATTGTGTCACTGGTGGTGGGAGCTAAAATAAACAGGTGTCTATTATCACATAGACTTTTTGTAATAGAAGGGGGAAATAGATAAGGTATAGATGGATGATAATGTGAAATAGAAAAAAAGAGGACTGTGATGATGATATAAAATAGATTGAGATGATGTAAAATAGATTGAGATTATGTAAAATAGACTGACTGAGATGATGATGTAAAATAGACTGAGATGATGATGTAAAATAGACTGAGATGATGATGTAAAATAGACTGAGATGATGATATAAAATAGACTGAGATGATGATATAAAATAAACTGTGATGATGATATAAAATAGACTGTGATGATAATGTAAAATAGACTGTGATGATAATGTAAAATAGACTGTGATGATGATGTAAAATAGACTGTGATGATGATATAAAATAGACTGTGATGATAATGTAAAATAGACTGATGATGTAAAATAGACTGAGATGATGATAATGTAAAATAGACTGAGATGATGATAATGTAAAATAGACTGATGATGTAAAATAGACTGAGATGATGATATAAAATAGACTTAAATGATGTAAAATAGACTTAAATGATGTAAAATATAAACAATGATTACTGTACTGGGCCAGGAAAACCTTCTATAAGTTATGAGGATGAGGGAGACAGTCAGAGATGAGGGACAGTAATCACGAAGGAAAGGAAGGAAACTAGGAAAGGAAGGAAACAGAAGGAAAGGAAGAAAACAGAAGGAAAGGAAGGAAACAGAAGGAAAGGAAGGAAACTAGGAAAGGAAGGAAACAGAAGGAAAGGAAGGAAACAGAAGGAAAGGAAGGAAACAGAAGGAAACAGAAGGAAAGGAAGGAAACAAAAGGAAAGGAAGGAAACCGAAGGAAAGGAAGGAAACAGAAGGAAAGGAAGGAAACAGAAGGAAACAGAAGGAAAGGAAGGAGGGATACTATACACTATGAGAAAAGAAACATCAGACATTAATTTTTGCTTCACGCCTCTTCAGTATTCTGGGATGGATGATAATTATTCTCTCTATATACGTTTCAAGAAGAATATACACACAATTCTTTAAAGCTTTATTATGATACTGTATAAACACTACATTTTTAGGCTACGCACACATTATGATTCAGAGCTCTCATTATGAATACTGACATAGGTGTTCTTAGCAAAATTACTATACGATGTACAGTAGAGTATAGATATATTATTATACCCTTCGTTTTGGTATATATTATTTATTTCACTTCCTCCTTCCCTCCACCCACGTCCATTTCCCCATCATTCCCATCCCTTAGCATAATTATTTCCCCCCATCAACCAGCATGTCTCTGATCACGTATTTTTTTAATTAAAGGATACCCACACAGAGGCTCACAAAAACACCACCACATAAATACATACACTTGCCCATCTTTCCCATCACATTTCTCTTTTTTTTTTTTTTTTTAAGGCTGGCACTGCTGCTCAAAGAAAGCCTGGTCGAGGAAGATGAGTATGGGACCGTCTACTCCACATCGGGTGGTGTCTGTGATGAGGGGTCGGTATCTGTCCTGAGGGTCCAACATGATCCACGCCAGGTCACATCCACACACCAACGGGTTACCTGGCGACACACATACACACACACACACACAGAAGGTGAGAGAGAGAGAGAGAGAGAGAGATTAATTTTAATGATGTGGTAATGTTTTGAAAGTTATATATAGGGCATTTATTTTTGAGCTTCAGAGGGACTTCTTTTTAGGTTTGCAACACTGAAAATAAATAAGCTCTGTTGGGCACTGACTGTCCTGTAGTACCTGAGAGGTCAATAACACCGTCAGGATACAACTGCTGGAAGACGTGTAGCCAAGATGCCTCCTCCAGTGTTGTGAGGGCGTTGTTTCTCAAGGTGAGGGTGGCGTCAGAACTCAAGCCTGGTGTAGGAAGGGACAGGACACACGTTTAATTATTAATCAAATTACTCTTATACACAAAATTAAATAACTCTTTAAAAAAAAATATACAGATATTTTGCCTCTCATCCAAAAATTTCCCACTGTTAAAAGCACAGATATTCTTTTTGTTTTCTACGCTAGTTTTATTTTTCATTACACAGTCAACAGAATACGAACATAGAATCATGCCTGCTGACCTGAAATGGCATCGTGTCGTACAAAGGTCAACTCGTTACTGTTGAGGTTGAGGTAGGAAATGGTGTTAGAGGGAGTGACGATGGCTTGGTATTCTAGGACAGTGATGGTGTTGCTGTCAAGGTCAAGTGTGGTCAGGTTGGCTAAGTGGGTGAAGTGGCCAGGGTCGAGGGTCATGAGGTCAGCGTAACCCAGGTAAACTTCAGTCAAGGCTGGACTTCCTGTGAGGGTCGAGACTTCCAGGGTTGAGAGAGGGTTGAAACTAACACTCAGGACTTGAAGGGAGATGGAGATAATGTGGTGTAGGGAAGCCACATCATTAGCCTCTATTAGGAAAGTCTGAAGGGAGACGTAACGTGGGAGGGAC
>JAWZYT010002846.1:5000-20000 GCA_034508575.1 Petrolisthes manimaculis | reverse complement strand
AAAAAAAAAAAATTGTTAAATTTTTTTTTTTTAAATGTTAAAACAAAACAAAAAAAAACTAAAAAAATTAAGAATATTAAAAAAAACAAGTAGAAAGATATACATATTTACATTATTTATTGATCCATAAAAAGTATATCCATGTAAAGTACAAAAATGTTAGAAAAAAAAGCAAATAGAAAAATATACAGTATTTACATTATTTACTGAGGAAAGGTGGATGGAAAAAAGGAAGGAAAGATGGATGGAAGGAAGGGAGATGAGAGAGAGGGATGGAAGAGAGGAAGAAAGGTTAGATAGATAGAGAGAAGAGAAAGGAAAACATACAAGCAGGGAGGAAAGAAGAATGAAGTGAAAGAATGAATGAAAAAAAAAAAAAAAAAAAAATAATGACAAGAAGGAAAATTGTGACTACATGCACGAGAAAATATTATAAAAAATCACAAGACGTAATTCCCTGGAGAAAGTCACCAACCCACCCATCTACCCACCTACCCATCTACTTACCCACCTACTTACCAACCCACCCACCTACCCACCTACATACTTACCAACCCACCCACCTACCCACCTACTTACCAACCCACCCACCTACCCACCCACTTACCAACCCACCCACCTACACACTTACTAACCCACCTACCCACCTACTTACCAGACAGTTTGGAGGATTCAGTTGCTCCAGATTTACCAACACAAAACTTCCTCAATCTTATAGGAATAGGGGGACAGGCTTTATACCCACCCCAAGCATGTCCCCCTATTTCCCCCCCCCCCCCCAAGTGTACCAGTCCTGATTCTAGTCTCTTCAAAGAATCTGGTACAGTACATTGTTGTTGTAGTGAGTTGTTGGTTGTTGGTTGTTAGTTGTTGGTAGCGAGTTCGGCGGAGTGGTGTTCTTAGGTAATTGATTTCACAAGTTTCTTATTCAAGGCTTAATACATTTATTTATATACACTTATATCTACACAGGGAATGATACTGATGTGCCTGGTCTTATATGTATATAGTCTCTCTCTGTGGAGACAAGCCTATAGCCCTGGGAGACAGTTTAAGTTATCCTACCTATTAGGTAAGTGTCACTGTTTATATACAATTTCACTTGAGTTGTCAGTTGTCTTTGGATACAATTATTACTGTGTGTTGTCATGCTTACGTGGCCGGATGCCACGTGGGTCATGTGGTAGGAAGCCACGTGTCTTAGTCATGGGGTATAGTCCTCGTGGTCTTAGTCCTACGACTCCTGCTGCTCTAATCAGTTTATATTATCTGTGTATTTGGGCATATCTCCTTGTGACCATTCCTTGATTATTACACTTACTCTTACTCTCTCTCCCTACTCTCCTTTCTACTCTCTCCCTACTCTCACATGGGTACCACTGTGACTCACACTGTTTATTACTAACATCTGCCCTCTGCTTATCTTGTGTACAGGGTCTTAGGCAGGCAGTCTGTTTACCTGTGTATTATCTTATGATTGTGGCATACAGCACTTGCCTTATTGTGTACAAATGCTCGGCCGCTACCGTAATCTATCTGTCCTCAGATAACCTTGATTGTGGAAACAAACATACAATGTAGGTAGGGTACACAATAACTAAGATATTATCAGTGAATACCTCAATAATAATATAAAATTGACATCAAAGCCATAGGCACATCATATACTTAAAATGAACATCAATACATGAATAAAATACACTGGTACATACATAAAGAAATAATCTTAAAATTAATGTGTTGAGCTAGGTGCTTGTAGTTATGTGTATAAGCTAACCTATGCTAAAAATTCACACATTAATGAAGAGGCCTTGTTGCTATGTTGTGGCTGTGCAATAACAGCTAAATGTTAATTTTCCATAACAAGATAATTCAGTCTACATTGATAAAGTTCTCTTATACAATGCAAAATATGACAGTAGACTTTTTCTATATAAAAATGTTATAGTACCTGCCAGAAAGATAAGACATGGGATATTAAATATTTGTACCAAGTTTTATTTTCATCAATATATGGAGTAACCAACTGATATTAGCAGGATGTTTGATTCCTAGTTTCCTTGAATAACTTCCCAGCTTCACTTTTTTCTGAAACAACTGATAATAGGGAGATATTAAACAAGTCGATATTAAATGAAATATATTGAAAGGTGGAAGAGAGTGGGATATATTGTCTAGCAATTATATATTTTATTTTCCAATGTAACGATTCCCTTGAATCGATTTTATCTGAGTCTGCCTCTCTACAGTAGCCTTAATCCATGCCATGTGTAGGGTGAGTAGGGTAATATATTGTTAATAGTCTATCAGTAGGTAAGTATAGATTGTAGAAATAGAAATTTGATGATATAAGAGAGGTTTGATTAGTAATAGATATGAATTACATGCATATAGTGCCTGAATTGCTTCAAAGCACGTGGAGATTTCGCATCCTTTGGAGGAATATTTGCCAATATTTATGCAAGACCAACATATAAATAAGGACATGCAACATTGTACTTGATGAGTGTGTGTCATTGATGACATCATCACTAAGTATAATACTTCTTGGAGGAAATTTGAACATTAAAAGATTATTTCTATTTTCATTGGGAATTCTTGAAGTGCGTAGCTTGTGAATAATACTTTACCTTCTATGGGAATAATAATGAGTATATACTCTTGTATTAAAATACTACGCACGATTGTATAATAATATTTAAAATAGGTGGAAGAAAGATATTTTGGTAAGATAGTACTTCACACTGATTTTTCCTTTGCATGTTATAGTTATTAAGTATGAGTTAATCTTATCTTACCCGCAGTAAATACTCTCCTAATAAATGGTTGTACTTTCTTTCAAAGTTCCTGTACTCGTAATACAGCTTCCTGCTTCCCGCAGAAATAAATATAAGCCTACTAAGTATATGTGAATATTTTCTTTTATTGGTAAAGTAAAGCTCTATAATTCGTATTTTAATTTCTGTGCAATGCTTTCTACCTGTTACACTTACCACGATATGCAACAGTTTGTCTCATAATCCTTTATTTTATAGGATATATTTGTATACCACTATGTAAGCAGTACCAAATAATGTTCACGAAAATACACGTAAAATATTCCCAACCACGCTCTGGGCTGTGGTGATGGCTCAAGCCATTATATATTTTGTATAATAAGCGAACAATATTACCTTAGTCGCTGGATTCCATTTGTGTGATACCTGTCAAATAAACTAGTGTATCAGTAAATACTTGTAGCTGTAGCCACTGCTCACTGGGATAAAATCTGTAAAGAGTAAGAAATAGTGATTATATCATTTGTCACCATTAGTTTATTTATTTTTCTTTTCTTTTCATCTGCTTGTTAATAAAATTGTATACGAGAGCTCTCGGATTGAAGACGTCATTTGTACTGCTTTGTGTTCCTCGTCTGAGCCTGGAGCTGTTGAGAGTAGAGACAAAAATTATTATCCATTTTGGTTGATTTGGGCCACATCTGTAAAAAGAAATATTATTTTATTTCATAGTAAACCGATCGGATTTATGTTTGTAATTGATTATTTCATTATATAGTATATAGTAGGGATAAATTTACTAAGAAGAGGAAATTGTTATGTTCCAGTGATATGGATTGGTTTTATTTTGGATGGTTTTGCGCGCTTTACCAATCTCTTTATCCTGTTTACATATACAATATCATCCGCCTGGTAAAAATATTCTTTATTATAAGTTTATTACCTACTAAAGATATGACTGTGTGAAGTTTTTAAACTTCGATCGGGTACCCGTATTATTTTATGTATCACCTGGAGTGAACATTTGAATTATTTGCTTTATTAGACCGGCGATTACGCATTTTATTCCTGCAAGCCCGAAAATTGCTTGTGTAGGCGATTACGCATTTTTTTCCTTGCAAGCCCGTAAATTGCTTGTGTAGGCGATTACGCATTATTTCCTTGCAAGCCCGAAAATTGCTTGTGTAGGCGATTACGCATTTTTTTCCTTGCAAGCCCGAAAATTGCTTGTGTAGGCGATTACGCATTATTTCCTTGCAAGCCCGAAAATTGCTTGTGTAGGCGATTACGCATTTTTTTCCTTGCAAGCCCGTAAATTGCTTGTGTAGGCGATTACGCATTATTTCCTTGCAAGCCCGAAAATTGCTTGTGTAGGCGATTACGCATTTTTTTCCTTGCAAGCCCGAAAATTGCTTGTGTAGGCGATTACGCATTATTTCCTTGCAAGCCCGAAAATTGCTTGTGTAGGCGATTACGCATTTTTTTCCTTGCAAGCCCGTAAATTGCTTGTGTAGATTTCTTGTGTAGGCGATTACGCATTTTGTTCCTTGCAAGCCCGTAAATTGCTTGTACATCATGATGAAATTGTTGAACTGCAACTCACTGTTGTTCAGCGAAGTTGTCCTTGTTGTAGCCTGGCTTCTGTGTGGCAATTGTTATCTCATATAATTATATGAAAGACGATTCTTGTACGCCATATAGTATTTCCTGAGGAGTTTTTTCCTTTTATTTCAACGTTTTGTAGCATTCATAGACTGTCATTTTTTGATGCAGTCTTTCCATGTGGAGGGATTTCCATTGTTTCTGTGCCACCAAGTACTTGTTGTATTTTACGGTTTTGCCGTATTATTAACCATTAGCTGCTGGGAGATATGGGGAGATATGGTTATACAAACGTTTGTTTTAAATTCGTAGAAATTAGATATCTTTATAATATTGGGACATGTATATAGGCATAAAATAATTTGGGATTAGATATATGTGCACGTATTATTTGCGGTTTTTACCATGTAGTGGTGCCGCCACTAAATATTTAGAAAATGGTTAACCATAGGTAATAGTTTATTTATGCCCTGATTTGTAATTGGTAAGGAAAGTAGAATTATTCCTATTATGTCTCCTGATTCGTCCAGGATTATATTCCCGTCATGGAGCATTGCATGTTTCGCACTGAGCGATATACTGTATATGTTTTTTCATCTGCCCATAGTTTATGTTGATAATATATTATATGGAGATTGTTTTAATATTTCTCCCAGGATGTCCTGTTGCATTTTGATAAAAGGGTAATTAACACTGAGGGAAGCATTATTTAATGTATCACTTTCATTGGTTTATAAGTCACTTTTACTAAGTTTTTTTTTTTTTTTTTTTTTTTTGTAAAAATCTTATCATAATGGGAAAAGTTATTGAAGTGACTGTAATTCTCGTCTATTATTTTCATCCTCAGAGTTAAATAATGTCTTAGTATATTTTAGCATAGAAATTGCTAATGTTTATGCATGTTTACCACGTCCATGAGTGACTTCGGAAGTAAATGACAAGATGATTGTTTAAGGGATTTGTTATTTTTTTTCTATAATCATCCTGGAAGGTAGTTAATATCAATATGTGGGAGAAATTCCTTAATGGTTCGATAATATCTGGCTAATTTTCACGCTAAGGTTTGAGATTATAGTAAGCCAAGAATATATTAGTGATTCACGAGTATTTGTAAAGGATAGCCTAATACGATTTTCTAAAAGTACGAATTGCCCCTAACATTATTTGTTAATTGTTCCTGGTCCGTTACAGAGTAACGAGTTTGCTGTGCATTAAATATTCGTTATGCATAAGTAGATACCCGACGTAGAACTTAGCTATATCTTACATAAGTACAGTGCCTAAGTTACTGAAGAAGCATCTGTACACGTGATATTATTATTATGTATTATTATTATTATATATATGGAAATGCATTAATTGGAGCAGACATTAATTAACCTTTATTAACTTTTCTGACTTCCATACACATGTGTCACTCTCCTGAGGAGATTATTTTGTGTGTTTGTTAGATGGGAAAAATGTTTTTATAATGATTCTCTATATACGAACATAAACTCAAGAGTGATTTTACGTTAGTTTACTTTCATTGTTCGTATTTTATGCTTGTGTATGGAGCCCAGTGGTGGTTAATGTATAACCTATAATTATAATATCCTGGTAATATAATGAAACATATATATTTAAAGTTTGAGGCCTACCTAATTCAATGTCTATTTAACCTTCCTTATTGTTAAATATTGTGATTGTACCTTATTAGAAAAATAATCAAATTGTATAGCTAAGCGATGATTACGTTATTAATAACACTAACACGAAAATTTAGCATATGCTTAAATGTTGATTGAGCATTACGTAACCCAAAAGGTCTACGAATGTATTCATAATAACCATGGGACGTATTAAATGTATTATTATATAATGCTACTTGCCAGTGTCCACTGACCAATTTTAATATGTTTTGTTTGAGCAATGTTAGAGAAAACATCCTTAAAGGAGGGAGGGGATATTTATATTTACTTGTAGCATTATATCTCTGTAAAAAGTACTGGCTTAAATTTACCATCATTTTTGAAAGCAAAAACATTTGACTGTTAAAAGGGGGAGTTAAAATCTTAATAATACTTTCATCCAACATTTCATTTATCATTTATACTTTCTGTCTTGTATAAGGTATGGTCGCCTATATGCTTATTTATAAATAGGTTATTCCTAAAAATGTTACCAGGTAGGGCAATCGCATTTTGATATGTGGCTAGTATATTAATAAAATTATCACGATAAATTAGAAAATATCGTCTCCTGACCAACTTTCTAAGTTTCTCCCTTATGTGATTATCCTTTAACTCTTCGGTTAAAATTGATATAATATTTCTTGTGGTATTTAGTCTAACTTCCATCTTGTACCGATCATATAAATATGTCATTTTCTTTACCTGATTATTGGTAGTTGATTTCTTAAAGATATAGATAGTAGCAATATTATTATCATTTACATTAGTGAAAGTAGATACATTCCCAGGTTATTTTCCAGACTCTACTAAGGATAGAACACTAATATGTGGTTGTAACATGAGATGGAAACTCTACCTTCAATTATGGACGAATTTTAGTGGTAATATAGTATTATGTGCAGTAGGCCTTTATGATAATGGAATAGTTCCCGTTTTTTGTTTTTGTTTTCAATACATATTTATGGACTTATATTTTGGCCTGGACAATCCTGTATTAAAATACATTAATACCTAAAATGTATTATTTTATGTTTAGTGCATATTATTATGTGTATTTGGTTAGTTTTTGTCTAACCGTACAGGAAGGGTTTAGTGTCCCTAATACCTGTTCATTTATTATTTGTCATATGTGACAATTTTATATCACCTGTTCAATCTTAGTTTATAAAACCCGCTGGGGATCTAAGTTGCACAATTTGTTAAAGGAATTATCCGATAACAAGGAAACTGCTGTTCCTGTGTCTATCATTAATGAAATATTAGTATGTGATACTTAGACAGGGATTATTATTATATTATAGGTATTTACGACGACAGGGCAGTATTTATTTATTTATGTGATTATTGATGCCACTTTAATATTGTGGTGGTCTCGTTTCATACATCATGTTTCGATTGTGCAAGCTTTGTTTCCTTTTGTTAAGGATCATGTGTTCATTTAAGGAATACGAATTTGACTCATGTGAATGACAGTATTTATGCTTTGATTTCCCTTGATAATTTCCTGTATATTTATTACTATCAGATTCACTGGTCTCATGCTTATCTTCGTTACAATGTTTGCAACGTTGTCTGTGTGATTCCCTTTGAGTTATGGTATCAAAATTATAATTCTTCTTACCCCTGGAGTGAGTTGTATGTAATACATGATGTATGATGCGAGATTTCTTTGAATATAATTCTAGCGATCCTGCTGATGCAAGTGCTTTTGCTAGTTCCCTTGTATTTATTTTGTTTGCCTTTCTTTTAATCATTCTTTGAACCCTTGAGAACGATTTATGTACTTTACCATCCCCCCAAACATCAATAAGTGACTGTCTAAATGTGGCATATGACGTTAAATTCTTTGGATTAGAAAAAGCACTTGTGTTTAACCTAGAACTGGCTGGACTATCCGGTGCAATATACTCTCTTACCAATGCTATTTTATGTTCGTCCTGCTCTATATTCGCTTTGCAAAATATCTTCTCCAAATGATGCAAGAAGAGATGAATCCCATATCTTGGATTATCTCCCTTAAAATGCTTTACATGAGAAATGGTGGTAGGTAAGAGTTTCATTGTTAGCTTAGAAGAGACAGTGGAATCAGTATTTGTTAGATGATGAGCAGAGACGATAGGAGATTGTAGAGGAGTAGTCATTGTTAGTGATAATACAGGATGATATAATAGACAGATTGAGTTTTTAATGGGGTTATGGTTGGAGAAGAAGAAAATGTACTCGTATGTGTTGGCACCACAACGAGGCTTTTTAGGGAGGCAGGGGAATCTAGCTCAGAGGATATTGAATCATTATCAGGGATATTCGAAGTTATTGCGATACCTTTAGATTAATGGGGAAGAATTCTTTACTTTGTTTTAATTTGGCACTTCTTTTCTTTCTTTCTGGGCTTTAATGAGGAAACCTAATTTTATCCTAACATGTTCGTAGACAAGTGAAAAATAATGTAATGTACATGTAATGTGTACCTACTTTTAGTACTTTAGCTGCAACGATGATGACGACGAGTTGACGTCTAGGTGTGGTGTTGTGACGAGTCTTGAAGTGATGAGTTAGTTAGCTCGCACACTAACACACTACCAGTCGTTCTTGGAGTGAAGATGATGAATGTTGACTTGCCTTTTACGAGAGAATTTACGTAACAAGGTGTCAGCTTGGAGAATGGAGATGATGACGTGATGACGTTGTCCTACGTTCCAGGGACGCTCATGGGTAGTGATGAAGTGATGACGTCCTTACGTTCCAGGGACGCTCAAGGGTAGTGATGAAGGGATGGCGTTGTCCTTACGAGAGAATTTACGTACAGGGACGCCTGGGGTAGTGATGATTGATTGTTGTGAAGTAGATGAGGTCCCCTTGTAGGTCTAGTTGCAGTTATGTTGAAGTAGGTGGCTCTTGTAGGTGAAGAATTAGTGGGTTATCTTTGTCGTTAGAGGTTGTAAGATTATTCCCACTGAAGAAATTATTTGAGAGAATTTACAAATAAAATCTTCAACTTGTCTTGAACTATGTTATTCACTGTCTCCCGTGAAGTCTACCTTTTTGCAATCTTGTATGTTGCACAATCCCACCGCTGCCACCAAAATGTACCAGTCCTGATTCTAGTCTCTTCAAAGAATCTGGTACAGTACATTGTTGTTGTAGTGAGTTGTTGGTTGTTGGTTGTTAGTTGTTGGTAGCGAGTTCGGCGGAGTGGTGTTCTTAGGTAATTGATTTCACAAGTTTCTTATTCAAGGCTTAATACATTTATTTATATACACTTATATCTACACAGGGAATGATACTGATGTGCCTGGTCTTATATGTATATAGTCTCTCTCTGTGGAGACAAGCCTATAGCCCTGGGAGACAGTTTAAGTTATCCTACCTATTAGGTAAGTGTCACTGTTTATATACAATTTCACTTGAGTTGTCAGTTGTCTTTGGATACAATTATTACTGTGTGTTGTCATGCTTACGTGGCCGGATGCCACGTGGGTCATGTGGTAGGAAGCCACGTGTCTTAGTCATGGGGTATAGTCCTCGTGGTCTTAGTCCTACGACTCCTGCTGCTCTAATCAGTTTATATTATCTGTGTATTTGGGCATATCTCCTTGTGACCATTCCTTGATTATTACACTTACTCTTACTCTCTCTCCCTACTCTCCTTTCTACTCTCTCCCTACTCTCACATGGGTACCACTGTGACTCACACTGTTTATTACTAACATCTGCCCTCTGCTTATCTTGTGTACAGGGTCTTAGGCAGGCAGTCTGTTTACCTGTGTATTATCTTATGATTGTGGCATACAGCACTTGCCTTATTGTGTACACAAGTCTGTCCCCTACTCCCGCACCCCCTTAAACACACACCTTTCCAAACAGTTCAACTCAAAAGTGAGCTTTTTTTTTTGTGTGTGTGTGAATTTGTGATTTTGTTTTTGTTTGTGTAATGTGCAATATATATATATTGTTACGGTTATAAAGGAAACGATAATTATAATAAACTAACATGCATAGACTTACAAACTAACACATACAATACAATAGTTATAAATAAATAAATAAACCGGTAAGGCACAACACAAATAATCCTGTCAACTCAACTCACGTTATGATATCACCAAGTACAGAAGAAGAGCCGACAGAATCCACCAGTTATCCTCCCAGAACACTCCACAGTCAACACACCTTACTCCCTTCCTCACACGTCTACTACTAAGTTACTAAATTACTAACCAACCAACACTCCTGGAATTAAAGATCCAGGTAGACTCGTGTGAATCCAGTTGTATTAGTTCAAAGCCAGATTCCAACTCCTGCATGAGTCTTCTTCGGCTTCGAGTCTCACACCAATCTCGTTAGTTAGAGAGGACTACGTCACAACATACATATATTATTCTCTTACTATTTTTATCTATATATCTGTTTTTCTCTCTTTATCTATCTGTTTTTTTTCTTTCTCTTTATCTATCTGTTTTTCTCTCTTTATCTATCTGTTTTTTTTCTTTCTCTTTATCTATCTGTTTTTTTCTTTCTCTTTATCTATCTGTTTTTCTCTATTTATCTATCTGTTTTTCTCTCTTTATCTATCTGTTTTTTTCTTTCTCTTTATCTGTCTGTTTTTCTCTTTCTCTTTATCTATCTGTTTTTCTCTCTTTATCTATCTGTTTTTTCTTTCTCTTTATCTATCTGTTTTTCTCTCTATCTATCTGTTTTTTTTCTATCTCTTTATCTATCTGTTTTTCTCTCTTTATCTATCTGTTTTTTTTTTCTCTTTATCTATCTGTTTTCCTCTCTTTGCCTAATAATAGAATAATATATATAATTTATAATAAAGGTTAGGAATTTTTTTACGATCAGAATATGTGTCTCATATTATGAAAAAGGTTAGGAAATTCTTACGATTAGAATTTGTATGTAACCTTATGACAGATAATAGAGATGAAAGAGATTAGGACATTTTCACAAGTAAGAATTTTATCTAGCCAATTTTAAATCATATCTTTTCTGAACTTCATGCATGTATCAAACAAGAAAAATATAAATGAAATGCAGGACTTTGGCTCGCAACTGTACATACATAATTCTATAGATTACAAGTAAACTGTATAAAAAAAAAAAAAAAAAAAAAAAAATCACGAACTGAATCATCACTAAATAACGTTATATATACTTTTTTGGGTGACAGTGTACTATTTTACATATATATATATACACACATACATACACCGGACTACGGTATATGTATATATGTATAAATTTATGTCTGTTCGTTTTTTGATAAGCAATGCACATCATCTTTCTCTGTTTGACTCTGCAATCATGATTTTGTTTATTGATGTGTGTGTGTGTGTGTGTATGTGTGTCGTGTGATAAGTGGCATAGATATTTCTCTATATATGTGATTTTATGTGTGTATGTGTGTGTGTGTGTGTGTGTGTGTGTGTGTGTGTGTGTATGTGTGTCGTGTGATAAGTGGCATAGATATTTCTCTATATATGTGATTTTCTGTCATCTTATTTATGGACTTGTGTTTATCATTCGAGAGGTGACACCAAACAAGATAGTTTTATGATGTTATTCTTTATCATTTTTGTATTTTTATTATTTTTTCTTTTTTTTCTGTTTAATATAAAGTCTTGAGGTAAGCTATGGTTAATACCGTATACAACGCATTACAACACACCACAATATCACACAACACAAACACAACACATCACACTACAACACAACTCACAAAAAAAAAAAAACGTATACCACAACACAACACCATATATGCCATACCACAACAACACACAACTTAACACCACAACACATCACAACATAACACCACAACAACACACAACACATCAAAATAACACATCACAACATAACACCACAACAACACACACAACACACCAAAATAACACATCACAACATATCACCACAACAACACACAACACACCAAAATAACACATCACAACGTACATAACACCACAACACACAAGACACCAAAATAACACATCACAACATACATAACACCACAACACACAATACACCAAAAATAACACATGTACGTCAACACTATCAACATAACACTACACGTCAATACTTTATGTGACAACAACAACAACACAACATACTCATCTGTCCATCCACTCACCCTCTCTCTCTCTCTCTCTCTCTCCCTCTCTCTCAACACACCCACTCACTCCCTCTCTCTCAACACACTCACTCACTCCCTCCCTCTCTCCACCTACCCACCCACTCTCCACCCACACACTCACTCCCTCTCTTCACCCACACACCCACTCCCTCCCTCTCTCCACCCACACACCCACTCACTCCCTCTCTCTCAACACACCCACTCACTCCCTCCCTCTCTCTCAACACACCCACTCACTCCCTCTCTCCACACACACACACACACACACACACACACACACACACACACACACACTTCTTGTCACCCTGAATGGTAGTAGTGTGTGTGTTGTTGTTGTTGGGGGGAGGGGGAAGGGGGGGAGGGTGCATGAGGAGTGTGTGTGTGTGTGTGTGTGTGTTGGATCTTTTCTCAGGTAAATACAAAAAATCGTTTGTAGTTTAAGATGATGATGATGATGATGATGATGATGATGATTCTAGGGAGATGGGTAATGCTTGCTAGATAGGTGACGTGTGTGTGTGTGTGTGTGTGTGTGTGAGAGAGAGAGAGAGAGAGAGAGAGAGAGAGAGAGAGAGAGAGAGAGAGAGAGAGAGAGAGAGAGAGAGAGAGAGAGAGAGAGTAACTAACTACAGTATACATATAACTTTTTTTTTTTCTTGTATTTTCTTTTTCTTTTTTTCTTTTTCTTTTTTTTCTTGTATTTTCTTGTATATACTGTATAATTATATTTACTTGATCTTGGATATAATTTTCTTCTGTAGTGATGGTAGTAGGTGAAGTAGTTATGGTAGTAGTGGTAGTGGTGAAGTAGTTATGGTAGTAGTGGTAGTAGTCATGGTATTGGTAGTGGTGGTAGGTATGGTAGTAGTGGTAGTGGTGAAGTAGTTATGGTAGTAGTGGTAGTGGTGGTAGGTATGGTAGTAGTGGTAATAGTGGTAATGGTGGTGGAGTGATCTAGTGAATGATGTCGCTCTCTCTCTCCAGGTCACTGACTCCTCCCCTATAGGTATTCCTCCCTTCCTTGGTGTTCTCTCCTCCCCTCCATCTCTCCTTCTCTCCTTCCCTCCATCTCTCCTTCTCTCCTTCCCTCCATCTCTCCTTCTCTCCTTCCCTCCATCTCTCCTTCCCTCCATCTCTCCTTCTCTCCTCCCCTCCATCTCTCCTTCTCTCCATCACTCCTTCCCTCCTTCTCTCCTTCCCTCCTCCCCTCCATCTCTCCTTCTCTCCTTCCCTCCATCTCTCCTTCTCTCCTTCCCTCCATCTCTCCTTCCCTCCATCTCTCCTTCTCTCCTTCCCTCCATCGCTCCTTCTCTCCTTCCCTCCATCTCTCCTCTCCTCCCCTCCATCTCTCCTTCCCTCCATCTCTCCTTCTTTCCTTCCCTCCATCGCTCCTTCTTCTCTCTACAGCTATCTCTCCCGTCCCTTCTTCCTTCCTTCCTTCCTTAATGTCTCTCTGCATCTCTCTCGGTCTCTCCTTCCTTGCTTTAAACAATTTTCTCTTCTCCCTCCCCCTTTCCTCTACATCCTCTTCTCTCCCTCCCTCCCTCCCTCCCTTTCTCCAAGTCTAACTTAGTCCTTCGCTTTCTCCACACCTCCCTCTTTCCCTCCCTCCCTCCCTCCCTCCCTCAATCTCTCTCTTTCCCTCCCTCCCTCCCTCCCTCAATCTCTATCTTTCCCTCCCTCCCTCCCTCCCTCCCTCAATTTCTCTCTTTCCTCCATATCTTCTTCCTTCTCATATAATAATTACATACCTCTCCATTACCTCTCTCCTTCTCTCCCTCCTCTCTCCACAATTACCTTCACCACACCTGTCCCCCTCCACAATTACCTTCACCACACCTGCCACCCTCCACAATTACCTTCACCACACTTACTTTAATCTCATCCTTCCCCGTTACGAAGGATAAAGACCCAATTAATACGAGGCTGAAAGAACCGGTTTAATTTGCACATGTATCAAAAAGAAAAAAATAATAATAACAACAGAGCACAGCAGGAAAAATAATGAACACGAAGAACAAACCAAAGAACGAACATCTCAGACAACAACAACAACACAAATAACGTTAATAACTCGAGAGGAAAAGACAACAACAATTGCACAACACAACAACATACATAATGAAAAATAATTAGGAAAAACAAAACACACCTGCACACACACAAAAAAAAAAAATGATAATCTCACACTGGTTTCATTAAGGACATTAAATTGTGGTCGTGCATGTATGAGAATTGGAGGCTTCTGATTCCTCCTGACTATGCCACGTAACAAGCTCCTTTCCATATAGGTGTGTGTTTCGTGGCCATATTTGAAGGACTCGTTTATCTTCACAGGGTCCCTCTTAATTAATAGATGGAGCTGATGTGAATAATTGAAGTGAATTATTTTTATGAAGTGAAGAGAAGAACTTAAGGGATGAAGAGAAGGGATGAAGTGAAGTGAAAGGAAGGGAAGAAGTGAAGTTAAGAGATGAGGAGAAGGGAAGGGAAGTGAAGAAGGGAAGTGAAGTGAAGTGAAGGGACGAAGAGAAGGGAAGGGATGGGAAGAAGTGAAGTTAAGGGACGAAGAGAAGGGAAGGGATGGGAAGAAGTGAAGTTAAGAGATGAAGAGAAGGGAAGGGAAGGGAAGGGATGAAGAGAAGGGAAGGGAAGAAGTGAAGTGAAGGGACGAAGAGAAGGGAAGGGAAGTGAAGTAAAGTAAAGGAATAAGAGAAGGGAAGAGAAGAAGTAAAGGGACGAAGTGAAGGGAAGTACAGTCATTGGTGGGTTGGTGTGAGGTCATATGTGGTCCCTACCCCCCCTTCCCTCCCCCTCTATA
>JAWZYT010002846.1:0-2500 GCA_034508575.1 Petrolisthes manimaculis | reverse complement strand
AGGGAGGGTGTGATGGTGGTGGTGGGGAGAGAGGGGGATATAGAGGGGTGTGTGTGTGGGTGGTTGAAGGAGGGTGTGGGTGGTGGTGGGGAGAGAGGGGGATATAGAGGGGTGTGTGTGGGTGGTGGTGGGGTGAGAGGGGGAGATAGAGAGGGGTGTGTGTGTGTGGGTGGTTGAGGGAGGGTGTGATGGTGGTGGTGGGGAGAGAGGGGGAGATAGAGGGGGGGGGGGGGTGGGGGGTGGTGTAAGGTGGTTGGTTGGTGGTCGACTGGTTGCGGTTGTGTGTACATGTCTCTGTCATTTGTACACATCAGACTGACTTTTTGTACACTACGTCAGTCAACCAAACCAGAGAATGTCGTAAAAGAGAGAGAGAGAGAGAGAGAGAGAGAGAGAGAGAGAGAGAGAGAGAGAGAGAGAGAGAGAGAGAGAGAGAGAGAGAATAAAAATTAAGTACAGGTAAAATCAAGCATTTCTTTCATATTATTTCCATTTTGTAAAGCTCGTAGTTCGCGTTTCCTTTTCAATTTTTTCATATTTTTTGTTCATCCTATTTCTTATAAAGTAACAATAAAAAAAAATTGAGCGAGTATTTTTCCTGAATTTCTATTGGGTAAAGATCACATTGTGTTTTCAAGGCTTGTATTTTGCTTTTAAATAATCACCTGTTAAATTTTTATGGTGTAAATAAAAATAGAGTAACAAAAAAACAAAAGTAAGTATTTGTAGTACATAAAAATTATATATATTTCATTATTATATTTTTATGATCCTTTTTTTTTGGTGTCTGTTCCTTAATAAAATCACGGTTCTAATTCAAAGCCGTATATAATAGTCTTTTGTTATGCCCAAATACTTCAAACATTTATTTTCGGGTGTGTGTGTTTTTTTTAGCAAATATGATCAGCTTTTAGTCCTCTTATTCCAAATACCTCGCACATTTATTTTCGAGTGTGTGTGTGTTTTTTTTTTTTTTTTTTTTTTTTTTTAGGAAATATGATCAGCTCGTAGTCCTCTTATTCCCAAATACCTCAACTTGGCATTTATAAATTTTCTTCTGACGTGTGACATAAAGATAAGGGGATGCGGGAGTAGGGGGGAACTGGGGGGGGGGTGCGGGAATAGGGGGACAGGCTTGGGGGGGGGGGTAGAAAGCCTGTAATCTATTTCCCTACTCCCACCCCCCCAACTCCCCTATACCCCCTCGACCCCCCTAAACCCCCCACAAGCCTATCCCCCTATTCCCGCACCCCCTTAAAAAATTCTAGTGACGGTGGTGAGTGTTTGGAATGAGACTCACCTTGGTAGTCGTAAACATTTATTAGAGTCGTCATAAATAATAATATACTGTCTATAGTCAACCCTGAAACCCCTCCCTCCTTGCCTCAACCCCCACCCCCTCCCTTTCTCCCTCACCCCTCCTTCCCTCTCTCGTCCCCCCACCCCCACCCCTTCCTTCCCTCTCTCGTCCCCCACCCCGACCCCTCCTTATCCCTCCCCTTCCTTCCCTCCTCTCGTCTCCCTTACTTAATTCTACTTCTCTCCCTTCCTGTCTTTCTCTCCCTCTCTTCATCCTTATTTGTCTCCTTTCTCCCTTACTTCTTTTCCTCCCTTCATTCTTGTCTCATCCCCCTTCTACCTACTTCTCTCTCTCAGTCCCCTTCCTCCCTCCACACTCCCTCTCTCCTCCACACTCTCTTCCCTCCTCCCACACTCTCTTCCTCCCTCCCACACTCCCTCTCTCCTCCTTTCTCTTCACTGTCTCACCTTCCCACACTCCCTCTTTTCCAGTCTTTCTAAATATGAAAAACTATACCTGATAATCTGTCAAAATTTGGTTCGTAATGATAATATTGATAGACTTCAGTTTCATTCATCTTATGTAGGATGTTTGATTTTATTTTATATCATTTTTAATTAATGTGTGAAAGTGTAAAGTGTGAACAATCGTAATAAAAACTATATGTGTGTGAGGAAAATTTGACTCATGAAAGTGTGAAAATTTAACCATGAGCACTGAACATATGAAAGTATGACTGAGTAAAAGTGTGAAAGTGTACGACAGAAGTGTGAGATCCTTTGTGTAGTGTGTGTGTGTGTGTGTGTGTGTGTATGGATAAAATTTTAGAGAGTATTATTATTGCCAACCTCTCTTGTGATTGAATTAAGTGAGTTTACAATTTTGCAGATGGGTTGTTGTATATATATAGGCTACTGATTCCTCCAAAGTGTATCATGCAACACCACCAATACAATATGAATCCGTTTCGTGACACAGTTTGGATGAATCAGTGAATCAGTATAGTCCTCGAATTTGACAACAGATGGCCCCCTCATATCAAATTTGTTGGTTCAGTAGTCTGTTTCTTAATGTGTGTGTGTGTGTGTGTGTGTGTGTGTGTGTGTGTGTGTGTGTGTGTGTGTGTGTGTGTGTGTGTGTGTGTGTGTTCTTATTTCTCCATTCTATAAACATAATCTTAAATGAAGTAGTCTGCTGCAT